>JAMFTG010001208.1:0-81316 GCA_023974075.1 Chaenocephalus aceratus
TAGCATTAACCGTGTACTGGACACTCATCTGTTGTGAAACCGGAAGTCACATAACCGGTTAATCGAGGTAATCAAAGTCCTATTCAAACATAAAAACGCATGCAAGCGGTGCATTTTGCATTTCTCAGGCCAACAGCATACAAAGAGGTTTGACTGGAATGATGAAGTGATGATGAGTCAAGCACTAAGCCACACCACTGCTGTGCAAACGGTGTCGTTATAGAGGTCAAAGTACAAAGTGCAATCTAATACAGGCACGGGCGAGGTTAACACGTGTTGCGTAAGAACACCACCCAGATGAACAATGACTTCAAGTGACCCAAAATGCGCTGTGCAGAAAACAGATCAGGCAGCGTCTCACAGCACTATTAGTTACTCGCGCGGCATCGGCCCTCTCATAACTGTTACATAACAAACAGTCATTTCACACACACTGTTTCCCCCGCGTGTGTGTCCAAGTCGATGAGGTAATGTGAAATTTGACAACTCCACAATTGGATGTTGGACATCTGGTTTATGTTATTCTCCCTCGCGCTTTCTCACCCTCCGCCCCCGCCTCTCGGGCTCGTATCGATTCCATCCTCGGGCTCACTTCTCAAGAATACCGTCCTAAAGATAACGGGAAATCTGCCACGGCTCAGCTCCGACGGCGGCTTGGTCAGTGGATACCGAATAGGTGTGAAGCGCACTAAATCTTTTTGCCGTACGGGAGAAGGGCGAGGAGAGTTTCGCGACAAATTATTAAAGTGTTCTAGTATAAATACACCTCGGCAGTGACGATTTAAAGGGACTCCGAGGTGGTTCTGTGCTGCTGATAGAAGACCTGTGGCCTTTGATTCACTGGCTTCACATTTTAGATGCACGAAGAAGCATGGCAGTGTGTGTGTGTGTGTGTGTGTGTTTAGGTTGTGTGTGAATCTCTGCAGCAGCTCATCAATTAGACATTAGGCAGGCTGACGGCTTCTCGCGGAGCATCAACAGCTGTGCAGGTGGAGAGAAGCTTGTATTAAAAACAAAAACAGTTCTACTACTTCGAGTTCAATCTGACATAATGAACCATCTATGACAAATACAACCTGGTAAGTGTGTTGCTGCTAACAAAGCACTAACAATTACTAAAATGTAATATAACTACTACTTACTATTTGTTTATATTTTGCCAACGTTAATTAGTATGCAGACTTAAGTATCAGCTCTTCCCTGTTCTTCCTGTCCCTTAAATGTAAAGACAACTGTTTGTGGATTACTTTGATACTGAAGAAAACCCTGACGGCTCTCAGGGAAATTCAGTAGTTATATAACCCACACGAATACCTGAGGTAATCCCAAAGAAAGCCGTTATTGTCCCTTTGTGTTCATGCAGAATTTAAAATGCTAATAACTTCCTTGTCACTTAATCTAAAGTGAGTGGAGGGGGAAGTATCGCCTGATGGAATGAGGATGAGGGAAAGTACACATTCATCTTCAAATCGACAAACAATACACTGCACCATTCTGCTCTCAGCTTCTCTCTAACTACCGAGGCACGGGCAGACACACACACACACACACACACACACACACAGTCAGAGGGGCTTCCCAGAGTGAAAGGATGTGTTTGGAGCTGGTCAAAACACACATCTAGTTCAACACTAAAGTCCTTGAGGCAAAAAAACAACTTCCCCATGTGACCCCACTGTCCGTCCCACTTTGAGTTTCCTCCTTCTCGCTGGTCCTCGTCCGCGAGAGGAGCAGAGCGTCTCTTTTGTGCAATCTGATCGGCCGCTCCAAAAATATCCAAAGCGGAGGACGGGACGAGGACAGCTAAAAATACAAGTTGATGAGGTCCAATCTTTGCACGGCTATGACTAACGTTCCACCGTCCATTTGGATAAACGGTGGGAACGTGTGGGGTGTGGGGCACACTGCTCTCTGTTGCTGCGCCGAGAGGGGCTTTAGATGAGAATTGTCCACACCGTCGCGCCACATAGCAATGTCCCACTTCTTCTAAAAAGCACGTCCCCTGCCAGGCGTGTGCATGTCCTGCAAGCGGCGAGTAAGTGCTTTAGTTTGACTCGCATGTCACCAGAGAAGCAGCTTGCCACAGAGCTGCATAATGCAACAGCTAAATAATTATCTCGCTATCGGTTTTGAGTACAGCGTGCATCTGTGCATGACACTCTCGGCGCCAGACTGCATGCAGGATTTGGATCATGCTTCTCTCTTGCCTTGGGACAATTTAGCTGAAGCTACAGGATGTGTGCCGTGTGCACATGTGTAAGAGCGTGCATGTGGATTCAAAGAAAGGCCTGGGGAAAAGGTTGATATTTGGCAGAAGGAGGCAGCGCAGATTATATTCCTGCAGGGCTGTGGCTTTATCCAGCACAACAACAATGCTGGCACGCAGGAAGAGGAGACGAAGCAGGAGAGAGGATGCCGAGGGAGATGGAGAGCAGCTCAGAGAGAGGAGCAGAAGAGACGGACACGATAATAGAAGGAGTAAGAATAGCAGATTTTCTTATTTCCTTTGCTTTGGCATTTCAATCTTTGGCACCCCACCATCGCTCCAGAGCAAAAACCCCTACTCTCCATGCCCGAAACACCCCCTTTCCCCTGATTGGTGGAGGCTCTGCAAAACAGCCACAGATTGGATCTTAGGAAGAAACAAAAAAACTGGGGGAAAGTGTGGTGTCCCAGCCAGTGGTGCGTTAGCCCCAGATGTTCCTCACAGCCCGCCCTCCTCAATCAACCTCAAGGGGGACATGCCTGCCTGTGGGGAAAGGAGAGCAAAGAGTGTGTGCGTGTGTGTGTGTATGTGCGTGCGTGTATGTGGTGTGCGTGTGGGGCTGTAGGCGTCTGGATAGATAGACGTGTTTTCCTGGAGTGGCTCCAACACGCAGATTCAAATTGATTAGACATGATTAGCAAAAGGCTTTCATTAAAGTCTTGTTGTGCTGCAGCCGCCACTCACCCGGTGTTTCAGGGGAACACTCTGCATGATTGTGCGCTGATAGACAAAGCAGACACCTTTAGAGAAGCCTTGAAAGACAGAAGGTAAATGAATCAGAGGGCCAGAGTTATTGACTTCCACCTCCGGACCAATCAGCCTTATTGAGTCATTTACTCTTGGGAAATAAATTACTTTCCAAAATTGATAAATGCCGTGGTGGGAGGCACTTTTAATTTGAAGAGTGCTCTTCTATTAGACTTCCCTTTGAACGGAGAACGACAATAATGATTTAATACTTGAACGTCGCCATAGATGGGCGACTAATGTTGCTTCTAGGGCTCTAACTATTTCTTTCATTATCAGATTGGTTTCTCGATTTATTTATCATTCCAATGTCTTCAAATAGTTCAATGTTCTTCCAGGTTGAAGCAGATGTGTTTCATCAGTCCAAAACTAAGTCAGTTTGATATGATATAAAACAGAGAAAAGCAGGACAGCTGCTGCTATGACCTAAAGCGAGTTTACCTTACTGTCTCCATGAGAAACAACAGCGCCTGACAGTTACATTTAGTTTATATTAAGACTCTCGTGCCAACATTTGAGGAGGTTTGAGGGAATCATTGCTGCGTGTTACGTGCAGAAGTCGTGCACAAACCCCTCAGGACGCAGACTCCACTCAGGCAGGAAACCTAATGAAAGGAAAGCCGTCTCGCAGTCTGTTTACAACTCGGCTATAAGCAGATATTACGCACTCCATATGGAAGATCCAACCAAGCACATTTACACACTGGGGTTTATGCTGCTTGCAATTTCAGCATTGATTCTGTCTGCCATACCGAGCAGAGCTGAGACACGCCTCCACTTCAAAAGGTCTGCGAGACCCTGAGATTTGATGGCATGAAAACAGTACCGTACTTTTCGGACTGTAAAGCGCACCTGCATATAAGCCGCAGCAGCAGCTAAATTGTCCGTCTGTCTCGCTCTCGTCTGTCTCTCGGTTCCACTTTTACTTTGGCGCGCGACCCGTCTCACTCTTTTCCCGCTGCTTAAAGGTGGCGGGCGCTGGACCGCTCCTAGAGCCCGTAGCTGTTAAAGGTGGTTAATTTTACCTGTAAAATCCATAGATTTAGGAGGTTCCCTAGTGGCCGTTAGCGGTACAAACAAAATGGGGCGAAAAGTCGCGGTTTATAGTCCGGAAAGTACGTTAAGTGTTCATGGTCTGCATTAGCCATTCAATGCATTTAAATCCACGATAACCTCTTTATTCAGACTGGCTTTATTGTTATTTATGTTCACACCCATAATGAACGTACGGGAAATGTTGTCTAATAAATAACAGCCTCAGTGTTTACTGTTCATACGGTCAGGTGACCTCTAATGCAAATCAACCAGGGCTGATAATCAGGGACAACATTTGAAAACAAGCTCTAATTTCCGTCTGTAACTTTTTCTAATTGAACGTTGTTAGTTGCTGGCAGGTCGAGAAAGACCAAGGTTACAATACAATAACTCAAAGCTTTCCATTAAGACTGCAGGGTGTCAGGATTAATGCGAGTGTTTGAGTGTGTGAGAGTGTGTGTGTGTGTGTGTGTGTGTGTGTGTGTGTGTGTGTGTGTGTGTGTGTGTGTGTGTGTGTGAGAGAGTGTGTGAGAGTGTGGTGTGTGGTGTGTGAGAGTGTGAGAGAGAGTGTGAGAGAGTGTGTGTGGGTGTGTGAGAGTGTGAGAGAGAGTGTGAGAGTGTGAGAGAGTGTGTGAGAGTGTGAGAGAGTGTGTGTGAGAGTGTGTGAGTGTGTGTGTGAGAGTGTGTGAGTGAGAGTGTGTGTGTGAGAGAGTGTGTGTGGGAGTGGACGGCTCAACTTATTCCCTCCGAGTGGGATTGCGTGTGTTTTATTATCAATCGATACTCAGAAAAGAAGTAAACCTCGGATAAAATAAGAGACCACCAGTTCTGCTCTCACTCCAAGAGGTGCTTTAAATGGTAATTGCCTAAATTACATCTTTCAGGTTTTGCTGGAATAGAATCTGTTCAGCTCACGAACAGAAGGACGTCATCTGAATCTGAAAGCGCACGGATGACCAACAACCATAACATTCACCTGTTTGCAACGTACACACGATGCATCACTTCATAGACTCTTATGGCACTACTTCTATTCTATTTTATTTACTTGCATTATTTTATCTGTTTTATTGCATTGCTCTGTTGGAGGACCTAAGATTTCATCGACATCACTACACTGTGTACGAACGACAATAAAAGCCTTCAAGAGATTGGGCCCTCAGGTGACCAGGACAGGTGTAAGCCCCAGCAGCACAGACCCTGTCCTCGTCTCTATCCTCTGTTGCCACGGAGACCTCGGATCTCATCTTTCACTATCGATATCTGAAAAGAGACAAAGCAGTGAAGATGCCCGGCGCTGTGAAAGCACGCGTCTCTCTCCGTGGAAGACAAAAGGGAATCGCGAAAGACGGGAGGAAGCGACCAATCACCCAAAGGTCACCGAGGGACGTCGTCGGGAACTTTAAACAGTCGCGGGGATATATCGCCGAGGGGACAAAATGGGTGGGTCAGTCGGCTGTAAATCACCAACTGACCATTCATTACATATTTCTCCACGCCTGGGTGTGTGTGTGTGTGTGTGTGTGTGTGTGTGTGTGTGTGTGTGTGTGTGTGTGTGTGTGTGTGTGTGTGTGTGTGTGTGTGTGTGTGTGTGTGTGTGTGTGTGTGTGTGTGTGTGTGTGTGTGTGTGTGTGTGTGTGTGTGTGTGTGTGTGTGTGTGTGTGTGTGTGTGTGTGTGTGTGTGTGGAGATTGCATTTCCAGCCCCCACATGAAACACTGCCGGGGAGGTTGATTGCCACATCAGCGAGACACGGCAAGACGAGGCGACACACAGCGCTTTTGGACTGAGTCCCATCAGCCTCCTGCTGAGCGGCAACGGAGGCCAGATCGACTTGTTTGTGGAGCTTCTGTGGCGAAAAGAAAAAGCAAACAAGGCCGAAACTCCTCCAGAGAACTCGGAGCGCATCGCATAGTGGCAAATACACGATATGTTGTGTTATGCTGTTCGTGCGGGACGCTTTGGCTGCTTTAAAATGCGCTCATGCCTGTATTGTATTGCATTGCAAAGACAATTTCACGGCGAACATATTGCAGTTTCACTTCAAGGCAATGCGAGCAGGCCACATTTTTGTGGGATGACTTACACAAGGAGGATACTGTGTCCTCAGTGTGCAGCCAGCTGTTGGATCGCAGCTGCGGCAGGAAGTGGAACGCTGGGTTCACAGTAGAAGGAAATGCTTTGACATCGACCGTCATGTATACAAGTTTTTCTTTGATTAGAAAAATGTACTAATCCAAGACTCAAAGCCGTGTATGTATGAAGACCAGACTATAATCTCTGTGCCATAGTGCTAGGATATTGAAGGCATGTTTTACCGCATTATTGGAACAATTGAGTTACTACAACTGCAGACATCGACCGTCATGTATACAAGTTTTTCTTTGATTAGAAAAATCCAAGACTCAAAGCCGTGATATGATCCGAAATGTGAGATGTGTGATGTGCTGCAGCTCCATCTTGATAGAGGCCTCTCTGAAAGCCAGGCGTGTTCCCCTAACTGTCCAGATCTTTATCGGTGTAATTGCCTCGCAGTCGGGGAGGATTTGGCAGCCGCTCTGCGTGCCACCCACTCCGAGACGGCAGACTCAGGAGGGCCCTTCAGCTTCGATGCCAAGAGAGATGTCAAATCGACCTGCATTCGAATGTGAGGAACACTGGGAGATTTAAGAGGACACTGCCGGTGTGTTGCGGGCGCACACAGGTCCGGGTGCTATCTCTTCACGACCAAAGATCAAGAGTCCCGGCAACAATGTGATGTTAGAGTCTCATCTCAAGTGTGCAGATTGGGACAAATCAGAGACGCAACAAAGAGGCAGTGTCGCATGTTTGTTTTATGCTTGTGTACTTATATCACGTTCATTTGCAATATTATTATTAAGCTCGATGCCAAGAGAGATGTTTGCTTTGGCAGCTCGGCCTGCATTCCAATGTCGTCTCTCAGGAGGAACACTGGGAGATTTAAGAGGACACTGCCGGTGTGTTGCGGTCGCACACAGGTCCGGGTACTATCTCTTCACAACCAAAGATCAAGTGTCCCGACAGCGATGTGAGATTATTAGAGTCTCGTGTCCGTGTTTTTCATCAAATACGGATAAAATATAATCTTATTGGGAAATAAGTTTGACTAAAATGACAAATTATTGGTTTTGGCTAGACTAGTTTGACTACCGTACTTTCCGGACTATAAAGCGCACCTGCATATAAACCGCAGCAGCAGCTAAACTGTCCGTCTGTCTTGCTCTCGTTCTGTCTCTCGGTTCCACTTTTACTTTGGCGCGCTACCTGTCTCGCTCTTTTCCGGCCTCCAGCTTTTCCTGCTGGAGCCCGCCGCTTAAAGGTGGCGGGCGCGGACCGGTCATAGAGCCCATAGGGTTAAAGGTGGTTAATTTTACCTGTAAAATCCATAGATGTAGGAGGTTCCCTAGTGGCCGTTAGCTGTACACAAAAAAATGGGGAAAAAAGTCGCGGCTTATAGTCCGAAAAGTACGGTATATATGATCTGATGACTAAAAAAGACTCAACGGTTTTCATTGACAAAAAGTAGACTAAAATAGTTAGTTTTCTTTGACTAAAATAAGACTTAGACTGTTAGTCGACTAAAACTTGACTAAATAAAAACAGGATGAAGGTGACACAATATGACTAAAACTAACAAGGATATTTGACACGGGACTAAATAAAAAATTAACACTACTGACAACAATGTGAGATTAGAGTCTCCTCTCCGTTTGGACAATGGGACAAATCAGAGAAGGCCGTGTATTATACGTGTGTATGTAGTGCTGCGTACCTGGACTCACATTCAGGTTCAGGTCCGCACTCAAGTCCAGAGGTTCAGGTTCAGGTCCGGACTCAAGAGACTGAATAACGTTTATCAGGGAATGTTTAAATAACCACAGAAACCAGAATATACGTAAGTGCTAGTTTTTTTGCGAGTCCAAGTACCGGTTCCCGACGTTCCGGTTTTAACCAGACTTGAACCGAAACTTTTTACAAGTCCAGTACCGGTTCGGCGTACCGGTACGCAGCACTATGTGTATGTGTTTGTTTCATGTGTTCCATTACCATCCACTCTCTGCTGTATAACATGTGCAATATCATTGATTATTATCTCCCTTATCTTACTTACTTACTGGCAAAATGTAAAATAATATCTCACACCCGAAACTAGATAGACACGACACAAGAAGTTGCACGCACTGTGAAAGGAAGTGGCACGGTGGTTTTAGTTAGCGGTTGGCTCTTGAAAGGAAAAGCGCTAAAACTCGGAGATAAAGACGTTTCCGAGTCCTCACCAGAGTCCGCTGGCTGAAGGACTTGATTCTGATCACTTTCAAAGGACGCTGATATCTATGATTATCATTCAACTCGAGGGTTAAAGAGAAAAAGCTTCAAAGGCAGCTTCGACATTAGATAAAAGATAGCAGAGCAAGCAGCCGTCATTAATATTAGATCCATTTAAAATGTGACTTTGTTCAACTCGATCAGCCTGATCTCATTTTACGTGTAATGCCACCACATTCCTGCTGTTTGACCTGCGAAACAAGTCCAGAAAAACACCTCGCTGCCTCTTCTGGGCTCATCATGTGAACGAAGGCCTTATTTGAAATATGTCCAAGGATGCGGTCGAGTCCTCTAAAGCAGCGGTTCTCAAACTTTTTTCAATAGTGTTCCCCCTTTGAAACAAAAGTTCAGCCACGTACCCCTGATCAGCGCAAAAACTATTTGTTAGGGGACAAAATGCCCATAAAGAGGTACAGCACAGCGCTGTCCCATCAGTGTCTGATTTATTAAAACAACAACAGTAACTGAGAAACACTTAAATGCTACATTTCAAATGTTTACAATCCATCACTAAATTCATGGCAAACCAATTTTAACATCAAGCGATAACACTGAGACGACTTTAGTTGCTTTGAACTGATCTTTTTAATACGTTGTACAATGTAGTGAAACATGGGCTTGAGCTTGACAGGGAGGCACCTGCAGCTATTACACTTCACGTTTTGAAATATGTGTAACTCTATTAATATAAAACCCACGCTGCTCAAACTTCCTTACTTTCCCTAAAATTGGTATTTATTTATTTTGGGGCGTGGGGAATGAAGAGAAAAAGATATATGAGCATTTTTTGAGCATGGGATTTTGACCCCTCACATATGCATAAGGCTATACTTTGCGGCCACACGCCGTTGCCAAGCAACGCTTATTGTTTAGGTGTCCTTTGATAAGCAGGCAGTCATATCATTAGCTCATTGAGTCAGCTCTTCCAGATCACAGCTCCCCCGCTGTGACGGACCGTTGAGCGGAGTTAGACCTTAGCTAGTTTATCTACTCTGGAACTAGCTATACTAGTTATAAATATATGTATTCTTTACTGTCGGGTCACTTATTACGGGTTCAGCGAGCTGCACGAGACTGACGGGCTGCGAGGAGAGGGAGAGGAAAAGAGAGCGGTTTATTGTTCCCATTTTATTATCCAGAGTTACTGTTACCTTTGAATTAAGTAGTTACTATTAGTAGTTTGTTTAAATGCATTACTTATGTTGTTTTTCTCATTAACATAAAATAAATCTCACGTACCCCCTGCAGTACTGCAACGTACCCCTAGGGGTCCGCGTACCCCCTGCAGTACTGCAACGTACCCCTAGGGGTCCGCGTACCCCCTGCAGTACTGCAACGTACCCCTAGGGGTCCGCGTACCCCCTGCAGTACTGCAACGTACCCCTAGGGGTCCGCGTACCCCCTGCAGTACTGCAACGTACCCCTAGGGGTCCGCGTACCTCTATTTGAGAACCACTGCTCTAAAGTGCCACGGTGCGATGCTGCCAGAGATTAGCTGGTCGTACGCCTCGGGAATGTCGTTCCTTTTGGAAAAACACGAGTGATTGAAAACAGCCTTAACTTTGATACATAACAGGGGTTCTCTGGAGGGGGAAACTGGATGAACTTGCCCGTACATGAGTCACAGTTCTTGCGAAAAATAACTTTATGAAGCCAAGTGACTCTTACTTTCTTGTTTTTAAAAGCAAAAATGAAACACATACCTGCCACGTTAACTTTTTCTGAGTTAGTGGCGCTGGGTACGATGGTGCCGGTGCCGGTGCCGGTGGTCAGGTTGCTCCCCGTGCTGTTGTAGATGTTTTCCACCTTGGACTCCAGCTTCCCGAGCCTCAGCATGATGTTATCCAGCAGCACTGCAAGGGTCTTCTTCAAATCTGTAATACAGTAAGAATGGAATAAATCAAACCTGTCAAAGGCATGGAGTTATTTAAGATATATTCCATTACAGACTCCAACGTAAATGTGGTGTGAAAATCAAGTAGATAATCTATTTGGCTGTCAAGAATAGGATCTTTAGCTTCGTCAAATCAACAGGAAGAAATGCCACTGTGTGCAATGCTGCCTGATTCTTACATTGTACGCAGATTTTAAAATACTTATGTAAGCAGGCGACTGTTGCAGTTAAGAAGCAGTCAGGCAAGAAAAGCTAGCGTTAGCAGCTACTTCTGCCCCGTTCCTCTCCACGTTAAAAAGCTTCCCTATCACTACAGTGATGCACGTGATGTATCCGCCTGGGGAACGTTGCTCTGCTGCAGTGTGGACTTATTATCTTGCACTACTACATGTCTTTCTCAGCCTGAGGACTATTTAAATGTGAAACTGGAGCCACTGCGACTTTGCATGTCTGTGCCAGGGGGCATTTATCTGCATAGCACACAGCTAACGGGCAGGAAGGACGCTGACCGGTAATGAGACGCAAAGGGCATACGTTTAAAATGCAAATCCATGGCTTTTTTCATGTCCAATTGCACAGCAGCAATTTCAAATTTCAAATGCGCTGCATACAGTTCAACAACACATATTATGTCTGCAGCAGAGCGCTCCGTCATCATCATTACAGTGTATTATATCATCGGTTTTATAAGAGACCCAGAGTGCTTTCATGACACCGTGATAATTGAAGCTTGTCTATCGCATACGAGCGCCACATTTCCCCTCGCCGTGATGCATTGGACACGCCAGTTTTCATCACGTCAGAGAGATTGGCAAGGGCACAACGAGGCCTGGCACAGCGAGGCGTCCCGATTCGTGCGAGGAGAAATGCCAGGGCATTTTTGTCTGATTTGGACGAGGAACGCAGAGCGGCGAGAGACCGGGAAGAATCCAAACGGAAAGCTTTTGGAGCGCCGGCATTGCCAAGCTATTGGTCTGAACATAATTAGAAAGAAGGGGTGAGCCCAGAGTGAATGCCCCCCTCTGTTTACCTCTGGCTCATAGGTCTTCAGGCTGAACATCAGAGACGTTCGCCAGGCCTGTTTAATATCTGCGCTAATGCTTTACGATAGGAGTAAACAACTGGCTTTGTTTCTTTCTCGCAATTGGATTTACAATCAAGAGCAGCAGCGTGGAGAGATATAAGAACCTGAACGAGAGTAAACAACAAGATTTATATTCGATTTAAATGATCCAAGATTTGTTTTGTTGGGATTTCTGGGAATTCTGGACAAGGCAACGTTTTAGGAGATACCGAGATAAGTCTACACATTGTCCGTCTGATACAAGGGAAGTTTTACATTTGAGGAATATAAAAACCTCCTGAATAACATATAATCAAATTAGGAAAAAGTATTTGTCCTCCCATATGTATTTAGTTTTAGTTTATCTAACAGTCCCTCCATTTCACTACGGCTCAATTCTTTTGGGGGGGCTTTTATAAAAAGGTGTTTACGGGGCGTTGCAATAAATTAACTGGCTGATTTTGGTGGTGAAAAACGCCTGGTGCATCTGGAGTTAAAGGTCCCATGTCATGCTTTTCCGGTTATCACCCGCCCCCTTGTTGTTATGAAGGTTTTTATGCATGTAAGCGGTCTGCAGAGTCAAAACCCTCAAAGTACACCCTGTAGCGAGTAAAACTCTAACACAGAGAAGACCTCCCCAAAACGCCTCGTTGGAGACACGTCACTGTCCATTTGATTCTTCCGGGTAGGCATGATGTCAACCGTCCCCGGAACGAAATGGACCAATCCGTGGAGCCGTTACGTTAAGCCCCCGCTGATTGGTCCAAATTGACCAATCCACGGACTTCCTCACACACTCAGTGCAGCTCTGCTGATCTCTCCTCCCTGGCTGCAGGCTGATAACAGACAGTTGGGATCGCGGCCTCTGCAGACCCCTCCTCACAGCGTGTATCAACCTTTTTCTTACTCAACATCAAGCCACACTTATTGTTTTTACTTCGGCTGTGACTTTGTGTGTGCTCAGGGTGAGTTTGGCTGTGGTTCGCTAAACAAGGAAACCACACCTCCACGGAGCTCAGCGCGATTCACAACGTCCCGACCAATCAGAGCACACTGTGTGGGGGCTGGAGCTACTGGAGCTACAACGAGCCGTTAAAGGCAGAGAGTGAGATTCAGTGAGTACACGTAGTTTACAGAGACGCTGAGAGAAACCAAAGTGAGTTTGGAAAATATCTATTCTAGTCGACCTCAACCCTGGAATTATGATCAGTGGAAATGGCCGTGACACGGGACCTTTAACTTCTTAGTGTAAGTGTCCACATGTTCACAGGTTTTCCACTTATTAAAGGTGCGGTTTTGAGTCAGAGATGTTCACTAGCCAGTGTGCTAGAAAGGATGAATAATGCTGCCTTTCTTAAACACCGCTGCCAGGTCACCAGACGAGTAATCGCACACATTTCTGCCCGTCTCAATATTTCTTACCCCCTTTGAAAACAAGTCCTGCAGCGATAACGACACGTTTGCTTTTAATAACGGTGTCATATAAGATAATCTGCCTGCGCCATGACGTGGGATTTCCCATTCAGCCCGTGATTGCATGGGAACGAAGGCTCAAGGCGTTCATCGGCGATTCCCATTATTCATTGTGTTACTTTGTTAACCCTGCCAGAGGTCCCAATATCTCATATCTGACGACGTCATGTGACGAAGAGCCTCGCACCCTGAGGGGATTATAGCGTACATATGATCCAACACCACACCCAGTGCTCGTGTCTTTCTGCCAAGTGGGCACACACACACACACACACACACACACACACACACACACACACACACACCAAGATGAATCCGCAGTAATAATAATAATAATATATTGGATTTATATAGCGCTTTTATAATACCCAAAGACGCTTTACAATATGAGAGGGGGGGGGGGGTAGATAGACTGGGGCAGGTAGACAACAGACTAAGAAAAACAACAAAAACAACAAAACAAAACACAGTGGCAGTCAGGAGGAGGTCGAAAATGAGTGGGGGGGTGTTTTACGGATAGAGAGAGGTGAAAAGATGGGTTTTGAGGCGGGACTGGAACAGAGTGAGGGACTCGGACTCACGGAGGTCTTGGGAGTAGCTTCAGAGCGGTAACGAGACACAATGTCAGCAAGTGGCTCGTCGCGCCCGGATGCTGGGCTTAGTTTCAGGAGGAGGGGAAAGGGAAAGCTCGTATTCGTGTCAAGTGACGTCTGACTGTAAAGTGACGGCGCCTCAACGCAGGTTTCGATACATGTCGACCGCTGGAAGAGATATCCAATCCACTTTAAAACCTTCAGACCAAAGTGCTGGACAGAGAGATAAGCTCACACAACATGATATAAATACATTTAAGATACAAACCAGAATAAACGTAATAATTAAAAAATAAATAACCGCCATATAATAAAAACTGAAAGCAAATGAAAGCAACAATCCACTTGTTTCTGAATGCTGAGGAGAAGAGGTGGGTCAAAACATCAAATAGTGCTGTTGCGCTGTTTTGGAATTCAAACACTTTTCCTTCCTTGTTTTAAAGCGAATAATTAACAGCTCAGCAGTGTCTGTTTTTAAATGAGTAAATGTTTAATAAAGGAAATAAGGGGGGTTTAGAAAATAAACGAGTCAACCTTTCTCCTCGTGGGTTTTACGATGTTTGTCCTGCATGTTTTCCTATTGAATTCAGTTCTGATGACAAGCCCTCCATAACCTGGCCCCATCCTACCTGACTGACCTCCTCCACAGACTCCCACTCGCTGCCTCCGCTCTGCTGCTGCCAACCTCCTGCCCCTCCCCCACCCGGACCAAGTCCTGGGGCGACAGAGCCTTCTCCGTTGCTGCACCCACCCTCTGGAGCTCACTACCAATCCATCAGGGACTCTTCCCTCACAGAATTCAAAACATCACTCAAAACCCACCTGTTCAACACGGCATTCAACCACCACCCCCCCCCCCCTATTTTCTGTTTTGTATTTCTTTGTTATCTATTTTTTCTTAATTCTCTGTCAAAGCGCCTTTGAGTTTCATGAAAAGCGCTATAAAAGTCCCATTTATTATTATTATTGCATCACCTGTGCCTCTGGAGCCTTAACAACATATCTTTTGAACCCTGAGCCATCATTAGATATCATAAGATGAAATATGTTTAACACAAAAATGGAAATAAATGCCTGCTTAACATGTTTTAAAAGAGGCAGGTTGCCAGCTGCTCGGACACTGAGCAACGGGTGTGTTTCTAACAAGCCACGGGCAGAAGGCGTCCAGATTGTGAAGTCCTTTGAGGCAAATTGGTGGTCTGTATAAATATAAATACATTTGAATGCAATGAGACTGTGTGGGTCATTTAAGGGCAGCAAAGGAGGAAACTGTAAATGGTATCAGTGAGTTAGCTCCAAGCGTCCTGCTGCTTCCTGATCCAGTTAAGGACGTGAAATGGATTTGGATGCGATGTCGGGCACTGGTCAGCAGACGGTGAAAATCAATCCATCATAAAAGATAAAGCAACGTGGTCGGAAACTCTGGATCATGTTACAGAGAGGACTAGGGTTTTTAAATTAGGTATATTGATGATAACGATCTAGCTGTACGCACGTCTTCATCTTGAGGTGTAAATCTGACGAGTTACACATCACTAGCTGCTCCAAGTTTGATGTCCTTCAAAGCAGCACTTTGGGGTATTTGGTACCTCATAATGGGGCGGCTTTTCCACATATTTAGACATTAAATACGTTTTGCTGTGAAAAGGGTTGTTTTAACTTAATTGAGTTTCAAAAGAACATCATCCCTGATGTAACCTGACCGTGCTAAAGATGTCTCTCGTCGTGTCCTACGTCAGGATATGTCTTGATTTGTAAAATTGAAAATAAACAGTTGTTTTCTACGTTGCTTCTTCTTCTCTGGGAGGTTTTCTAATCTCCCGGAGCTTTACTGTATCCTGTCGTTTCTCTGGGCATTAGAGAACAATCAATTCCAATCTCAGGTTTCTAATGAAGCTTCCCATCGAGCCATACGGGTCTATTAATGGCATGAATAACTTATTGATGGCTCTCCTGGACCCTTTGCTATTACAGTGTTATGCTCCGGTGCAGCTGCATCAGCGTTACATATTTCCCTGGGTATTGTTTTCTTCCAGTACAGGCGATGCTGTGCCTGCTCGGGAGGAAGACAAGTGGAACCAGTCGCTTAAATGTAAAGAACACGTAAAGAGAGGGGAAGCAAAACCAGCACTATATCATAACCGTTAAATATAGATTGTATTATTACCTTATGACTTTAACTTTAACCCTTTATGTATCCGTTATGGCTCAAACAGCATTCAGCAGCGTCCCCATCTACCAGATATATTGGGAATGTCTTCTCTATTAGAACCCTGTTTTCTATTTGTATTTTATTATATATATATATATATATATATATATGTTGGATTGTTGAAGGAGCTCAGGTCAGAAGAATTTCATTGCCATTTCTACACTGTAGCTTATATATGACAATAAAACCTTTGAATCTTGATCTTGAATCTGTTTGCAGAGATGGCAAAAGTACACACGTCCTTTACTCAAGTAGAAGTACAGATACTCGTGTTTAAAAATACTCTGGTAAAGGTGAAAGTAAAGAGGGCTTTGAAATGTACTTCAGTCATTTGTGTTCAACATGTAAGAAGTAGAAAGTACAGGTATTTGGGTTCAACATGTAAGAAGTAGAAAGTACAGGTATTTGGGTTCAACATGTAGGAAGTAGAAAGTACAGGTACTTGGGTTCAACATGTAAGAAGTAGAAAGTACAGGTATTTGGGTTCAACATGTAGGAAGTAGAAAGTACAGGTACTTGGGTTCAACATGTAAGAAGTAGAAAGTACAGGTATTTGTGTTCAACATGTGAGAAGTAGAAAGTACAGGTATTTGGGTTCAACATGTGAGAAGTAGAAAGTACAGGTATTTGTGTTCAACTTGTAAGAAGTAGAAAGTACAGGTATTTGGGTTCAACATGTGAGAAGTAGAAAGTACAGGTATTTGAGTTCAACATGTAAGAAGTCAAAGTCGTCAGAAAAATATGTAGTGGAGTAAAGTACTGATACCAGAAAAATGTACTTAAGTACAGTAACAAAGTATTTGTACTCCACTACTTCCCACCTCTGTCTGTTTGCTATATGCAGCTATAGAGCCGTCTACTCACCATAAGCCGTCATGGTTCCCACGTAGGGCCCGTCCATGACGCTCTGGTTCTCCTCGGCCAGCGCTTTGATGTATCTCTTGCTCAGGTCCAGGATCTGCTGCCTCAGCAAGGCGCTGTTCTCGTGGCTGGCTCTCTGCTGGATGGTGAAGTGCAGCAGCATCATGCCCCAGATGAAGCCGAAGCTCACCAGGAAGAAACCCAGTTTCTGAGAGGACAGCTTCCACAGGAAAGGAGTGGCCATGCTGACTGAAGGGAGAGTCTGATGGGGGGGAAGGTGTAGAGTGGCGGGAGGGAAATCAGGAGGGCAGGCGGGGCATGGCGCTGTCAGTGCGTGAAGCTGAGGGGTTTTTCTTTTGGGGGGTGGTTCACCGGCGGGATTTCCTTCTCTGACCCATCCTCATCGCTCAGTAACATCTCAGAGGACCCAGCGGTTGCATCCTAACGCAGAGAGGAACGAGAGAGTTAGTTTGCTGGAAGACATGGTAATTTTAAAAAGAGGAATAGTTTCAGCGAAAACTAAAAAAGGTACCATATGGTCAGATTAGAATTTTCCAAAGGGGGGTTCGTTTAGCACGAAACACTTGAAATGACTAAAGGACAAGTTAAAAAAGAAAGTCATTTTTGTAAAGCACTTTGAATTGCCTTGTGTTGAAAGGTGCTGCATAAATAAACTTGCCTTGCTAAAACAACCCAACGATTAGTCCCCTTATCGATTAGTCGAGCGACCAAAAGATAATGGGAAACTACTCTGCTAATCAATTAATCGTCACGGTAGTTTGAATGCATAATAGCCTATCAAATAAGTACTCATGCTTTTTCTTTGTTTAAAATCATATACAAATAAATACATCTGCGGTGTTTACTGACAACAAGAAATATATTGCCTTAGACTTTCAGAAACAGACTATTTTGTAGGATTTTCATACTTTTTCTTGTCAACAAAATAAACGGTGGGGTAATCAATAATAACGATAATTGCTAGTGGTACAGGAAAAAGGGACAATGAGTCAGCAGTCTTACGTCACTGGAGATGACCTGACATTAAACTGCTTTGCTTCGGCATGCAACCAATAAGAAGAAACGACCTCACAGCCAACGACCAAACCTAAGAAAAGCTAAATATGCGGAAAAAGCACAGGTTTGGGAAGAAGAGGAAACAGCCATGAATGGGCCAAACAGGAGGGGTGATATAGCCCAGATCTGCAGCCTGTTTGTAACACACAGAAGCTCACTGTATGTGAACTGGAGCGCTGTGTGAGGAGGGGTCTGCATGCAGAACAGAAACACACCAAACTGTAACGGGAGAGATTGAAAGGAGCCTTACAGTACAGTACGACGGGCTGAGTATGCGGAGAAAACCTTGTTTTGTCAACAACACGTGACATGTTCACTCTCAAAAAGGGGGGGGGGTATTATGTCTAACAGGAAGTCTAAAAGTCTTTAAAAGATGGAAACGATAACGGCCCGTCTACACTACAGGCATCGAAAAATGCTTTCAACGCTTCGCCCACTCACTTGAATGGGGTGACGTAGAAGATTTTGAATATTCGCCGAACTGCATTGTGGGGAGCGGAGCGTGGCTTTGCAAGCATCAAAAGTTGAGCAATGTTCAACTTTTGACACTCCCGATGCTTTCGAAGCTGGCATCAGCCAATCAAATCCCGTTTATGCAAATCCCGCCAGTACAAGCGCTAGCCAATCAAACCGCGTGCAAGCTGGGAGAGCCAGACCGCAGTTCATTTCCTCATATTCCAAACGAGAAGTTACGGTAGCAAATCACCCGGTTCTTTACGACCAGAACTATTAACGGGAGACAAACCGGAGGAACCAGGCATGGAGGGAGGTGGCAGAGACAGTGGGGGAAACTGGTAGGGTTTCGCCTGTTTGGGGAGTTTATATCCAGTTTACTTCGTTTTAACATCGCTATTGCTTTGTATGTCGGGGGCGGGAGATGCATGTGATTGGTTGTTGGTCGCAAAAAATCGCCAAGCTTCAGACACGCCCAGCTTCAAGATTTGTTGATGCCTGTAGTGTAGACGGGCCGTACGGTTTATAGAGAAATTGTCATCATATTTGGAAAAAACATTTATTTTAATTGGGATGAACTCCTCTTTGGTTTCCTGCACTCAACATCCACAAATATTAAAACAAAATACTTGTTTGGGATGTCGAGTGCAGCCGCCAGGAAAGCAATCACAAAGAATTGGCTCAAACCAAACAGCCCATCTATAGGTGATTGGTACGATATCATTTACGAAATCTTTGTAATGGAAAGAATAACCTTCTCTTTGAGGCTCCAGGAACTTAGATTTGAGGACATTTGGGAGAAATGGAAAGTGTATATTCCCCCGATACGCCCTTCTTTTGTCTAACTGTTTGAATATTTTATTTAAGGATCGATACCGTCAATGTTTTATATTGTAAAGAAAACACCCCATGTTATTGTGTGTGCTTATTGTTGTGGTCTTGTCAATAAAAAGAAAGAAAGACGGACCACTCTGTACTTTGGGTCCTGTTTGAGAGTCTATTTTGTGTTTTCATTGTTGCAATAATCTAAGTGGAAGTCTTGGTTCAGCAGAAAAGGCAAATTAATATCAATTACAAAACTTATTAATCAGAATGAAAACACAACCAAATGTTTATCGGAGCAGCTTTTTGGTAGTTGTGTGATAATATGAAATGAACTACTTCGATTTAAGGTGTGGTTACTTCTCTCCTGGAAAGACAAGGTGGATGCATTTCCTTTCTTAATCAATCTGACTATTTGTATGTATGTATCAGGGAACAAGACAGCATCCCTGATTTCGGTGGTGGCGAAGTCAATAGGGGACTTGGCTTGGCAACTGGAAGGTCACCAGTTCAAGTCCCGGCAAGACCAAGTGCTACCGAGGTGTCCCTGAGCAAGGCACCGTTCCCCACACTGCTCCCAGGGGACCGTTCAAAATGGCAGCCCACTGCTCCGAACACGAGGATGGGTCAAATGCAGAGAAACAATTTCCCCACGAGGGATTAATAAAAGTCCGTCTTATCTTATATGCAGTTACTACGGACTCTGCATGTGAAATCTTCACTTTGAAAAGGAGAAATGAGTATATCATGTCTGACAGGAATTCTCAAATCAAGATAAAGTCTTGGAAAGTCATTTAAAGTGTATTGCTTCTACACAGGACCCCCTCGTCTCACCCCGACAGGGAGATGTGTAAGATTGATGGGGCTTTAAGGAAAGTATGCAAGAGGGTTGATAGTTCCCTCCAAATATAAACATTTGGACAGCCTACAATTTATCTTCCTCACTGACAAGAGAACACAAACAGAATTTAAAAAACATGCCTTTTCTGTGATTACATTTCCATTTGTTTTGCTGCGGGTTCTTGTGGCCTGTGGTTGAGCACGTATAGAAATGTTGAACATGTTAAAACCCAGGTTTGACTCACTGAAGGAACAATATGTAGGAAGTAAACGGTCACAGAAAAGGTCTAATAGTAGAGATGTCCCGATCCGATCACGTGATCGGGGATCGGAGCCGATCACGTGATTTTCAAAAGATCGGAAGGAAAAAATCGGGGATCGGGATTTTTTTTTTTTTTTTTATAAAATATTTTTATTATTTTATTTAATGTTACAAAATGACCATGTTCACGTCTTAAAGTCATCCTGAGGCCTTAGTTTTGGTTTAAAATGACACAACATCATGTATGTGTTGCTTCTGTTGGGCTTGTTTTCAGACCTGGTTGCTTATTTCTCTCAAAGCTGGCAACAGAGTGGGCGCAGTGTCTAATAGTAGCAGCAAGCTAACGAGAGGCTACGTTCAGCTGGTGACTCGGGAGTCGGGACGGAGAACATGTCAGAAGTTTGGAAGTATTATAAAATTGAAAGCGAAGGCAGTGTAACAGCCAGATGCAATGTTTGCAAGGCGGAGGTTCCGCGTGGTGGAAAGAACAGAGCTACGTTCAACACGACCAATCTAACACGCCACCTGAGAAACAAACACCAACAACAACACGACGAGTACACAGCGGCCACTCAGGTAACGGCACTGAAGCAACCAACACTTTTAAAAGGAAAGAGAAACGGCCCCAGAACAGAGAAAAGGCCACAAAGATAACAGCCAAGATAGCTGACTTCATCTCGTTGGATGACCAGCCGTTATCTGTTACCTTTTTTTTCTCTTAATGCATTGCATAAAGATCGGATCGGGAAAAATCGGTATCGGCAGATTGTCAAAATCAAATGATCGGAATCGGATCGGGAGCAAAAACAGGTGATCGGGACATCCCCATCTAATAGTTAACAAAATGTCAAAGTTTAGTAGAAATGAAGTCAAAGTCTTCTTATTTGTTCATATTTCATGTCTGCAGGTGCAAGTTTGACAAATGGCTTGTTTCGACCAGCTTACAGTCCAACACTCAAAGACTTTACAATCATACCTTCTCATGTCAGAAGCTGGCATCAGATGGAATATAAGGAAGAAGTTGTTTGAGCTGATGTTGAAATGCAAATCTGGACCCTGACTGCTTCCTCATCGAGGGCTCTTTGGAAATAGCCAGGAAAGGAATGATCTCATTTGTGATAGGACGCTAGTGTGACGTCAGCGAGATCGTTTCATTAATAAAAGTGTGTCTCGGTTAATCGTAAGTGGGTTGCGATGATCTCTCCCTTAATGTTCCTCTTCTGCTGCACTCATAGCAACTACATTGTACATTTAACGCACACAGCTGACATAACCAGACGACGAATGTGTGTCACTTCCTGAACCCACGCAGCCTCGACTGGAGCGTGCGTTGGGCTGACGTGTAACGTGTGTTATCTTGATGCGAGAGTCGTGCATATGGGGCCAAAGTTTCACAGACAGTTAGAGATTGAGCCATCTCTCTGATCACAAACCACAAGCTTTCTTTGTTTCCTGTTGTTCCATATTTCACTTTGCTCAGCTGCTGCACCTCATGCAGCGTATTTTATTTTTATTTATTTTATATATTTATTTGACAGGGACAGTGCACATTAATTGACATTTCTGTAAATGCGCCAGAGTTAGCCAACAGGCTATTTTTCGTCTGTAGTCCCTGGACAGATGTTAAAAGTCATCCTAAAAACAAAAATTCACTTCAAACAACCGGTAAATACTATCAGTAAAACAACATTCAACAGAGATACTTATATTATGATAAAAGCATATATAAAAACATAAAAACTAAACTAAATACAAGCATATATAAAAACATAAAAACTAAACAAAAATACAAATTCACAAAGCAGACAGATACAGGTCAAGGCATATAAACAGAGCGTTGTCATGTACAGATTGTGTCAGTGTTGACAGAGCTGACTTTCCACTAACCATGTTTTTAAATTAGATTTAAATAAACTGCAGGTGTTTTGTTCTCTAATCTTTACTGGGATTGAGTTCCACTGTTGTGCAGCTTTAAAAGAAAAAGAAGATTGGCTGAATGAACTCTTCCGTAATGGAACAACGCAGTCTCCTCTTGGTGCAGCTCTTGTTGAGCTGGTTACAGGTGTAATTTTTGTGTAATTAATTAATCTTAATTAACGCGTTAAAGTCCCGGCCCTAACAAATACATAAAATATGAAGAAAAACGATTATGCAATCTAATTTATAACACCCGCCATCACGGGCCACGGACTCACTTTTAAAATTAAATTAAAAAAAATTGATTTTTTTTTTTTTTTTTTTTTTTTTAAAGTATCGGAATCGGATCTGATTTCGGTACGGTATACCGTAGCCACCAGTAACCGGTATTTCGGTAATACCGGTATGCATCCCTACACCGAACTAAATTCTCTCACGGTCTCATTTTAATCAATGTGTTAATCGATATTTTATTGTGAATTTTCTTCGTGTGTGTATGGGTCCTCCGTTTTACAGAACAGGTTGAATGCATACAACATTTTGTAAAAACAAAACAAGTAGATGTTTTTTTTAAATAATTGGTTTGAAAACAAACAGATACAAAAACTCATAATAAGGATTTCCCATTAAATGGATCTATTGATGTCCAAACATCTCGACTGTAGGGTCGGCTAATCACATATAAGACACAGTATAAGCTTGGATTCAGAAGGAACGCCAAACGTGTCGGCAGAAGCTCAACATCTCTTAATCATGACATGCGATCGAGGTCGCTGATTATTTCTCCAGGAGAACGGACCGACGGATTATGAATATCTTTCAGGCAATTGAGTTCACAATGAGGCACAGCAGCAGTGATTATCCATCAGCACTGAACTGTCGTCGGGAAATCATAAGCCCCTTCCCAAGAAACACAAAAGGCAGCCGCACAAAAGACCCCTTTCACCTCCGATCCATCAGCTTCATAAATGGGTCAGGGACAGCTGCGAGCCCCACGTCTCACAGCGGGTCTCACACCATGATTGCTCAGTCGTTTAAGACAAAGGCTCGTGTTTGTTTTCCAGAAATCTTTTTATGCAAATAGACAAAAGCAGGGGTGTTTATGCCCCGAAATAAAAGACAAGGGGGAAATGCAAACTCCAATTTGCTCTGTGCTGAACAAGGCTTATGGCGGTGGAGGTGGGGAGGGGATCTCTGCACCGCACTGTGAATTCATGAGACAAGCCCTTGGCAGTAGCGCTGTGCAATCTGCAGAGCTGATAACATCGGATGTCTCTCACTGCCTGCGACGGCGGCTGGAAGGATGGCAGGTTTTCGGGGTTGATTATCGGAGAGGAACGACCCATCGCTGTGAGACAAAACCTACGCAGAACATTAACTGTGCTGCCTCGCGTCCTGAATACACATTCTCCGTCGGAGCCGCCTCCTCCGTCAGTCTTATTTAACACTGAAAGTCATCAGGCAACATGTCTGCTTTGTTGGGGAAGCTTCACAATCACAGGCGGTGTATTATAGTCTGTGCAGCTCCCAACAGAACCTTTGTCTGCTTTCTAATTCAGGATCTACATTCGTCTGGCAGGGAGCCCTCTGGCCCACAGAAAGCGTGTCGACAGCCAGCTGAGGCTGCACAATATATGACCCTTCGCAACTTGATAACATAACAACCTGCTGAACGCTTGTTTCATTGTGTGAAGAAGTCGCAGTGCACAAACCCCCGTAGGTTCAAGAGGAGCTGAAGACAGAAACAATTGAGTCATTGCAGCCGGGGGGGGGGGGGGGGGCTGTCCTGCCATATCTGCTGCAAAGGAACTTTTCCTGTTACGGACGACAGGGTGAAATTTAAACTATGTAATCGTATTTCAGTTTGGAGTATCGACCCCACGGAGACGCCCAGCCAGGCACGAAACCAGGAGGGTCTGTTCCGGGAAATAACAGAATATATCATGTATTTTTAGAGATGGAAACGATAACTGTGTCGACGAGTGAGTGCTGCCGTTCTGAAATAAGCAGATTCGGTTTCAATGGTCTTGTTTCAGAGTCTATTTTGTGTTTTAAATTAAAAAAACAAGTTGATCAAAGTGAAAACACAATCAAATCTTTAGCGGAGCAGCGGATTGCTTTTTGGTCGTTGCATGATAATAAGAAAGGAATTTATTTCGATTTAAGGTGTCGAATTTCCTTTCAATGAAAGCAACATCTTAATAAATCTGACTATTTGTATTTATGTATCAGGGAATGAATAAAACACGGCATCCCTGAGAATATACAGATACTCAATTTCTAGCATTTCCATAAAGCATTGCTTTCCTAGCTTCAGAAATGCCTGTTCATCAGATTAGCAAAAACCTTCTGGGTTGCTTTAGGTCGGAGGAATATCTAATACAAATGTTGTTGGTATTGGTGTGTATGTGGCAGCAATCATGATGGATTATTCTCCCGTGTGTGCTCAGATGTAACTGGATTATGGTCAAGTCTCAGGGATTTAGAAACAACGATGATATCGCATCATTGTCCAATAATCTCAGGCTTTAACATTTCTAATCTCGCAGCCTTTGCGCTCGACTCAGGCCAGATGGCAGAGCGAGGTAAAAGACATTTTCCTTTGCATCTCGGGTTGAAAATAACTTCCTTAAAAGCAAAAGGGGATTTTAAAAAGGTGAGGACGAGAGATTATTTCCAGTGCATTACTCCGGGGTCTAAAAACAGAGGCAACGGAAATAACATACACTCAGAGTGTGTTGCGTAACCACTGGAAGAAGTCAGTGTGCTCTGAATGTGGCTTTGGATATTAATGATGGATCAACCTCTGAAAAACTTTCTCCATTTCTCCACGACGAGAAGGTGACATTCCTCTCCCAGACTGAGCTAGTGTGTCAGTCGCCAAGCCAAAGGAGACGTGATACTGATAATATGGCCCTGCTACCATGGAGACCGGTGTGACTCTGCATCTTAATGTGCTTCTTCACATCGGCCCCGCCTTTTAATTATTCATCAGAGGAGCAGGCCCTGAATCCAGCGCCTCGTAACCAGAGCCGACCCGGTGGTTTTCCTTCAGAGACTTTATCTGAGATGTGAGCGACACGCAGATCGATGTGGTCCTTATCGAGTCACTGATACGCTCAAGCAGTTCTTCAGAAAGGGACCGATTTCAATGTTTTGTGGAAAATATACAGACATATTTACAAGAAAATCTCTTTGTGACGTTCGTTATCCTTCATAACGAAACATTTATCTGATGTTATGTTGACCTGATTCTCAAATATGGAGATCCTTTTATTTTATTGAAGCTGAATATGTTTAGCATGACAAAGACCCTGAACGTTAGGAAACTGGTTAAGACATTTCTTCAGTATTCTTGTGTATTTATGGAACCTGCAGCCCGAATCTGAAAGTGAGGGTGCCAAGAAAATATATGGAGGAAGGGGAAGCACTCGAGCTACGATGTGACACCACTACAGGAAGTTAAACCTTGGTTATACACAATCACACACTACTTCAAATGAGACAGAGTGTCTTCGAGTGGGCATTAAAACCTCTCCTGTTCCACCCGCCTCAGTCGGTACGATAAGAAAGCCCTTGTGAATAAAGATTCACAGATAAGATAAGATGCATTTCAAAACGATTAAAAGCCAATGTTATTCATCACAGGACATCTGTTATCCTTACAGTATCACCTCACCAATCATTTGCAGGAAATAAGAGCCCAGCACCTAACGACCTTTACTCATACAGGAAGTATTTTAGCGCCACCCTGGAAGCCTTAAATCCAATCTGAACTTTGTCTGGGAGGGAAACGATCAGATAAAACCCAGAATACGCGCTAGGAATTTCCTTTTTTTCTCACAGTGACCTCTCGAATGTCCTCACAGAATGACGCACTAATCGTAGTCACAACATCCTCGTAGAAAAGTAGAAGGAGGTGACCCAAAAATCTACTGAAACTGTGTTTGTATTGAGCATAATTTAGAGCTACACACTTCAAGCTACAAGAAGCAATATGTAGGACAGTTTGTTGTCTGCTATTACAAGAAGGGAAGTTATCATTTCTGTGAGACATTGGGCAAGGCAAGGAAAGGCACGGAAAGGAAAGGAAAGGCAAGGCAAGGAAAGGAAAGGCACAGAAAGGAAAGGAAAGGCAAGGCAAGGTAAGGAAAGGAAAGGAAATGCAAGGAAAGGAAAGGCAAGGAAAGGAAAGGAAAGGCAAGTTTATTTATATAGCACCTTTCAGCACCAGGCAATTCAAGGTGCTTTACAAAAATGAAAGACATTCAGATAAAGGCATTTAAAAACAGTAAAAGATAATAAAAGAAAAAACACCACCCAGAGAATACTCAGGAAGTGCAACACTGACTGGCCATTTGATATCTGACCCCGAGTTGTCCCTCGATGTCTGTGGGCGCTCACAAGTACATGCAAAAAACCCTCAAGAGCTTTGCGTAGTCTGATGCATTCACACCTAATAGTCCGCTCTCTTTGTTGCATTGTTTCATTTTCCAGAAGGTTCAGTTTGCGTTCACACGGGAAAAACCCAAACGGACCTATACACTTTAAACGCAAGTCATGTGCACGGAATGCTGTTCAACCATTGGTCAGACATTAAGGGGGTAAAAACGCAAATCACTGCAATTTCCACCGGAGCCTCCGCCATGGAGCATCGGCCGGTTATTCTCATGCTGCTGTTAATCTGGAGATCAACAGCAACGGTGCATATGATTATATAATCAGACAACGTCCGTTAAAGAACATTACAACACATATAATGAGAGACGTTCTGGTGACAAGTGTGGTTAGGAATAGCAGATGAGATGTTGAGGGGGGTCGCGGCACTTCCTCTTCCCCTTGTCACCACCACATACAAGCTCTGTTGCTATGCTAACAAGCTGGCCCCATGACAATATGTGGAAGAACAACAGTTAAAACACACACACACACACACACACACACACACACACACACACACACACACTGGTATCTCCATTCCTGCGAAGGCCGTCACTGACTTTGTTAAATCCCAAAACTCTAACACGCTGCACGACATGCCTGTGACACTTTCCCTCGCATAAAGCTAATCCTAATGCTGGTCTTCACTCTGAATCCAAATCCTCTAAAACCCTTTAAAGAAGTCAGAAACGGCAAAATGCTCTCATTTAGAGAATTGGGTTGCGACATAAAATAAAAAGCCAGCCAAGCACATTTCCTCCTAGCCGCACACTTCTGAGTCATACCTCTAACCAAAACACAATCTGTATGAACACACTTTGCTATTAGCACGTTAGCATGATGCCGGTTTTCACAGATGCCGGTTTTCACAGATGCTTTTTGCCTTGTTCCTGTAGACCAGGGGTGTCAAACTCAAGGCCCGGGGGCCAAATCCGGCCCGCCACTTCATTTTATGTGGCCCACAAGAGCTTGCAAAGAATATAATAAGTTTATTATAATGTTACGTGCCGCTTTACAGGAGAACGTTGCCCATAAACTACATGTCCCACAATGCATCTCATTTTGTGACATACGCAATGAAGAGACTTGCAATGATTTGCCCTAGACTTCTGCTTTCAGACGTAGTTAATTATTAAGTTATTACCCTATCCGATAATAATCCAATGCAGAGGAAATATTGTAAAATTATATATATTTATTATCTATATATATATAGTCTTAAAATTACCACCGGCCCTTTGAGTGCAACCATAATTCTAATGTGGCCCGCGATGAAATTGAGTTTGACACCCCTGCTGTAAACCTTGAAATGTCCAAAACTAGAGAAACTGGCTCACACGTCTCACACCCTGATAGCTGACGTCGCTTTGCTTTCATTTGATAACATCGCACCTTAGTGAGTAATTGTCATCCATGATTGAGATTGTTCAGAATACAGGAGAGAAACCGAGGGTGTGAAGGTCACTAAAGCCTTTTTTTTAAATCCCAAATATATATTTTATATTTTTTCTTGTGTCTCTTTTTATATTAATTTTTTTATTTTTATTTATTTTGTTCTGTCTTTGTATACATGTATGTATGTAGGTAGGTACGTGTATGTATGTGCAGGTATACATATGAGTATATGGGTACAAGTATTACTGTTACTATTCTTTATTCCCTTATCTATACATTTTCTTTAATATTATCTTCTATATTACTTTACTTTTACCTATACAGGTATCTATCTTATTTATTTAGTTAGTTATTTATTTTACTAGCTAGGACCGGGACGGAGGGAAAGGGGAAAAATAAATAAAAATATTGACTGTATAAATGTAAACTCATTGTGCCTGACTCAATAAAAAAAAGTTAAAAAAATAAAAAATAAAATCCCAAATATTACCTCTTCAGTTATTTGGCCTTGATGTGAAAACAGCTTGTCGAGAGGATTTAAGGCAGGCTTTGTGGCTCGCACGACCAATGAGCATCTCTCGGCAGCTCCACGACTAAATAAGTGCTTTGCAAACAGTAGGCCGACTGTAAAGAAGCGGATGTGTGTTTTGCATGATGGGAAAGAGGTTCTTACGAGTAGAGTGCCAAGGTGAAGTGGGCTAAAGTGCAACAAGAGCTGATTTTACATCTCATGTTTAGATTTAAAACTTAAGGTCAAATAGTTTCAGGGTTAAAACTGAATTTCAAAATGCTTGAATGTTTTTAACAGACCACAAAGGTAGAAGGTGTCCCTGCACAGCATCCATCACCACAGCCCAGTTCTCCTCCATCCCTCGCACCCCCCCCCCCCCCTCACAAACCCTCCGACCATTTCTCGCCAAGCTCCTTTTCCCCAGGATTCATAATCCCGAGAGCCTCAGCGAAAAGGTGTCTGAAAGAGCTCTTTATAAAGCCAGGGGCCGTCTGCGGCTCGCCTTGGGACGGTCGCTACACTCAGCGTTAGCTCAAGGATTTGAAGCGAGGGCTGCGGTCGCATTAGACAGGATGAACTGTATTAAATGTATCCTGAACTTGCCACGAAAAGTATCTTTAAAGCCGGTTTGACGATATTTCTGGCTGACAGTACACACGTGGAAAGAAGATGCATATCATCAAATCAAATCAGCGTGCCATAACCTGATTATGCGATTCTGATAATGGGGCAGACTGAAAATGACTGGACTGTAATGGTGAGCTAAGTGCTTCAACGATGAGCCAGGCTGAGCTGAGACACACTACTATCTGTGCCGGTGAACAGTAGCAGCAGCATAAGGAAATACTAAAGGAAGGCACCACCGCTAGGGATCAATAGCCAGCTGTAAAACATGAATATCATAATAACCTTGGCATTGAATTGCAGTGAAATTCATTTTTGTCCTCCCATATTTTGGAAACGGGACAAACAAACTTTTGCAGCCAAGAATAACGAGCATGAATTAACATGATTAACAAATACGTCTCCCTTCATTGTCGAGATAACACGATCAATTAGCTACGAGCCACGCCGCTCCTCCGCTCCCTCCACTGGCTTCAGATAACTGCTAGAATCCACTTCAAGACACTGGTGCTTGCGTACCATGCTGCGAATGGATCTGGCCCTTCCTACATCCAGGACATGGTTAAAGCGTACACCCAGCACGTGCTCTACCAACCAAACGACTCGCTGCACCCTCGCTGCGAGGGGACCCAAGTTCCCATCAGCAGAAACACGTGGGTTTGCTCTCCTGGCTCCAAGATGTCCATTGACATCAGGACAGCAGAAAGCTTACACACCTTCCAGACTGAAAACTCATCTCTCTCGACTCCACCTCGAGCGATAGAATTACTAACTAAGAACTGCTAACAGAGCACTTGTATACTAATAAAGGACTGGCTTATCTCTCCCCCACGAAATCCGCGGCGCCTCAACCCTGGACATTTTCAAAAAAGCCCTCAAAACGCACCTTTTTACCAAGGCTTTCCCCACTGTATAGTTAGTTTAATAGCTTTATATTTCCGCTACTTCCCCCCCCCCCCCCCTTAACCTGTCTGCCTTTTTTCCCCTACTCCCCCCCCCCCTACCCGACTTGTAAAGCGACCTTGGGTTTCCTGAAAGGCGCTATAAAAATATTATATATTATTATTATTATTATCTAAAGCCAGTTGAGTAGCACTTGAAATGCTTGGCTGTATGAAACCTGATGTACTTTATGATTCTGTTTTCTTCAAGGTTGTGTCTTCCTGGTCGAATGTACTTATTGTAAGTCGCTTTGGATAAAAGCGTCAGCTAAATGCAATGTAATGTAATGTTTCTATAGCTTCATTAACGAGGGTAACAATGCACCTTAGCCGAGACAATTGGCCTGGAAATGATTCGTTAATACAGTACCCCCCAGTCTGTTTACCAGTAGCTAACCATCAGTTCCTCAATCGCAGTCACTGAGGAACTAACCATTAACTATCTAGTAGTTCCTCGGTAACTAAGCACATGTTGTGTACCTTATTGTAAAGTGTTACTCAAACTTGTTTTAGCATCAACTAGCCAGGTTTGTAACACAAACAATACATGTGTGTGTGTTGTCCCCAAATCCACACATGTATACATTATTACAGTCAAATCAAATCAAAGTGTATTTATATACATGTGTGTTTGTCTCAGTGGGCTTTACAGATTAACAAACATGAACGCTAACAGATAAATACAATTACATTAATAAAAAGATGGAGGACAAATATAGGGTCATTTTAAACCAGTTTTAAATATATGCTCTTTTTTAATCGAGTATCCGTTTCATCTTATTCTATCACAGCTTAGTTACTCCTGCATTGTTTACGTGCAGCATTGTGTCACTTGCACTATATTATTGCACTACTTTCTTCCCATTCGTCTCCATGTATTAAGTATAGTGTGTGTCTCTGTTGGAGGGACTTCAGGGTTTCAATGCTAACAGTGTAGCTGTGGTGCATATGAAAATAGAGCCTTTTTTGATTCTAATGTAGCTTTATTTCTTTATGTCTTAAGAGGAGTCTGTTAGAGGAGTATGGGACTTTATTCACGCTATGGTGCATATGAAAATAAAGCATTTTAATGTAGCTTAACCAGTGGGTAATAATTGGGACCCTGATTTCTGCGGCGTTGCACCATTGACATTGCCTAACACTGACCATTAAGAAAGCAGCTAGTGTTAAGCTTAGCCACATAAAAACGTAGAATACTAGGGTATTGTAAGTTTTTATGTGGGTTAAAAGCTACATACACCTGTTTTCTAAGGTTAAATTAGCTTTGTTAGCTCGGTCGACCACCACACATTTCACAACAAAAACACGCACCGTCCGCCGCAATGACAAGCGAGCACGCGCTGCTAAAGACTGCGCATAAACAATGAGGCAGAAAACCAGCTTACCTTTTTACTCTTTTCTCTCTGCAGCCCACGGTGGAGAAATGAAGCTGTAATAAGACTTGAAATCCAGAGGGAAGAGCAACAGAGGAGACGTCGTTTCGTTGCGCAGACTGGAGAGATTTCAGGCAGTGTGTTTGCTCTGCCCACTTGCAGGGAGCGAGGGACGCTTTAGGGACCGCGTGCGTGTTAACACCCGCAGAAAAAACGTAAAAGGAGGCACACTTCTAGATTTATACTATCCAACGGTATCCAACACAAAGAGAGAGAAGACATAGGACGGAGAAAATAGGACGGTCCCTAACTGTTTGTCATGCTGTCACTTACCAATAAAGCTTTGTGTTTACTGCCATCTGCTGGCTGTCACATCACATGACACAGGCTCAGGAGACTTTATTGCTCGAGTACTTTTTCGTCGTACATAACATGACATACTGTGTATTTATGAACAAGCTGGTTGTTATTCTGGAAATTAGATATTTAGCATTATTAAGAACATACACAGGGGTCTCAAACTCAAGGCCCGGGGGCCAAATCCGGCCCGCGACTTAATTTGATGTGGCCCCGCAAGAGGTTGCAAAGAATATAATACGTTTATTATACGGTTACATGCCACTTTACAGAAGCAGGTTGCCCTTAAACTACATGTCCTACAATGCATCTCGTTTTGTGACATGCGCACCGAAGAGACTTCTGCTTTCAGACGTAGTTAATTACTAAGTTATTATCCTATCCTATAATAATTCAATTCAGAGGCAATAATGTAACATAATACATTATTTTATATATATATATTTATATAGTTACAACCGGCCCTTTGAGTGCAACCTTTATGCGATGTGGCCCAAGATGAAATTGAGTTTGACACCCCTGACATACAGGATATGACTCAGCACACGTTTCGTCAGTAAGATAGGTGAAAAGCATTACACCTTAGAGATGACTTTGCATGTATTTCCATGAACAAATCAGCAGCTCTTGTATTTCAGTGTTTCTAGAAAACATTTGCACCGTGTAACTCAATAACAAGGTTTGCAGTGAGAGACACATTCAATATCCATTTCCTTGTCAGGGTCATTCATCAATACAATAAGACAGCTTCCAGTGAAAGAAAAACACAACTCTCAAGCTCAGTCTCTGAGAAAATAGATTTATTATTCAAATAAGCGACATATACACAGTGGGCTCGTGGTTCTAATCATCGGAAAGAAGAGGAATATAGTAGAGCGACAATCATTTACAGAAGTTGAAATGTTATTATCACACAGCTCCTCAGGGTAAGAGAAGTCACATTCATATTATATTCAGAATATATATAATGTACTGTACAGACAACGATCTGAAGGCAGGAGAGAGCTTGATTCCCACTAAGGCACTCATGATTAAAATGGGGTTGATGTAATAATAATAATAATAATAATACATGGGACTTTTATAGCGCTTTTCATGAAACTCAAAGACGCTTATGTGGTTTTGTTTTGGTGCCTTTTCTTCTCACTACAGGCGGATTTATCCAATTTAAAGTAACGTTTTGATCTGAAGTACACTGGGACTTCGACCGTTTCAGGTAGGGATCAGTAATACAACAACATCTGATGTGAATCTTTCAATCATTGCCAGGGAAAGACTCGAAAAAAATGGTAAACGATAAATTACTTTGGCTGAAACACAACACTATTTTCCAACATCAGTTTTTTTTGTCTATACATTAAAAATACAACATAATCCACAAAAGAAAAAAGGCAGGACGAATAATCAAACACTGCTTTATGCCTTAATGTGAAATGATTCAGGTTTTAATAAGCCTTTCTCTTGCTATTTTGTTATTGGTTCTGGAAAGGCGCTTTATATGGAGAATAAATAATTTGCTAATACGCTAACCCAGCCTATCTTAAGACTGCAAATTGGGACGTTCATAAAAGTCTGTGTAAATCTGCATAGGGCGAGGCACATACTTACTGAACTATTGTATGTAACGAACATAACTATTATAACATTATCTTTTACTAAACTTAAATAAGTAGTTAGTTTAATTAACGGTTTTTAAATATGTAATTGAGAAAGCAATTTTGTTCCGTGGGACCATCATATTTTTTAGATAAATCTGACAATTTCTGCCTCTTTCATTTGTTTAAAGAACAGTATTTTTACAGAGGCATACCGCTACGACTCGAGAAGCTCCACAGCAACTCCAATAAATGCATTTTTCGTCAATAGACCACACATTTCAGCACATGTGTTAAAAAATACCTTTTAAAGAGTGTATGCGGTGTGATTTTGTTAGTTTTCTAACAGGAGAGAAAGGGTAGCGATGCATTCACTTCCCCAACCTCTTAGCGACGTCCTCATAGGCCAGCTCGATTTCCACATCGGCCGCGCACGTGTTGGTGAACTCGTCTCGGCTGTAGGAGTTTCCGAGATAACGCCACAACCCCTTGAATTCAGACGGGATGTCGTAGTTTCGGTATTTCTTCGTCACCACCTGCCAAAGACACATTTTTTTAAATTTGCATTTAAGAAAACATTCACAAAGCATACATAACAAAAATAAACACATCTAAGTACAAAGATTAAAGGTGGGGTAGGTACTTTTTGAGGAACCTGGGTTTGCGTTCCAATAGTCCATTTAGCTTAGGAACCTTCCTAACGGAGTGAAATGACCCGGAAGTCCCTCAGTGGCAGCCATGATAAGTGCCGTTCCAATTCTCCAAATGAAAGGAAAGGAGGTTTCAAACTTCCTTTATAGCCTCCTTTAGCTTAGGAAACACTGGACCTCCCTCACCGACAGGAGAGGAGAAAATGCTGCCCCACAATGCATTGCAGCCGCAGCATTTGCCGTCACTCAACAGTCGGAAACACAACCGATTATGACGGAGAAATGATATCATGAAAGTTACGGTGCTTATTAAGCATTTTAAAACATAGGTGGTAAGTTGCCAAAGTGCTTTGTTTTGAACGTTCATCAGTATTATAATCAAAAGAGAAATATGAACGTTAGTTTTTACTGAAATTATCAAATAAAGTCAACATCTCACAGTCTTCACTGAGCTGTGTGGGGTTTGTTCAACTTTAAAAAGATGTTTGAATGGTGATACACACAGTGATAGATGTCAAGGACTAACGTTTATAATAAATACATTTTGATTTTAAGATATTTTCATACAATCATACGTATTGGGATCATTGGTATTAATGTGGACCGGAGGGAGAGGGGGACGAGCATAAGTTTCACTTTCCTTTTTTATTTCAATTCCAGCTTTGGTCCTGAAGAATATGTTTCTCTGTTGTCCTCGTTCATAAAGCAAAGCAGCAGCATCAGAGCACGGTGCCGAGTCTCTAGATGAGTTCACAGTAGTCCCTCGTTCTTATTGAACATCCATGTTGTAGTCCGCTGTATAGAAAACTGTAGTTTCCATGGTTCCCCCACAGCAGCAGACGCACATTCAGGACGTCCGCTGGCGCATCAGAAACACGTCGGATAGTGAAAGTGCAGTCGGATTCTCTAAAGTACAGCAGTCTCTTCTCCTAAGTCCTTTTGTATTCTCCTATCCACTATCCCTTAACCCCGTGACCTTTCACTCAGAGGTCAAGGAATAGGAGATGATTGATTTGGTCGTGCTTTTTACAGAACTACGGCTTCCACAGATGAGATATTTTTATGGATTTGTTGTCAAAGCACTTCAGATATTCATTACTATCGGGATGTTAAGAGCATTCCATGGAATATAACAACAAGTGTATCTCGAGCCGGTTTCTCAAACTTACCTACCCCACCTTTAAGTACATAAGAGTTGACAAATCCGAAAAGAAAGTAATATTACTAATAAAAGATTATTAATACTCAGCTATTCATTCATTATCTTCACTAGTGTTTACGGGACGCATTTTTCCCACCAAGGACAAATTAAGGCAAGGCAAGTTTATTTATATAGCACTTTTCAACACAAGGCAATTCAAAGTGCTTCACAAAATTGAAAGATATTAAGAGCATAAAACACATTAGAAACATTAAAAAGCAAAGATAATAAAACATGAATAGCACAGGTACATGAACCAAATTCTCACATTCCTCTACCCCTAGTCAAATGAAGTTAAAACAAAAAAGGAGTCAAACTAAACCAATCAAGTCACCTTTAAGACGTGGAGTTTCGGAAGCAGGTTGCAGTCCGCCAGCGTCAGTTCGTCTCCGTCGAGATATTTGCGTTTGGATTCCCCGTCTCCGCTGTGACGTCCATTTTGAACCTCGTCAGCTGTCGGACTCAGAAGATACTCGTCCAGCTTGGCCAGGGCTTTTTCCAGACTTGTCTCTAGCGCTGGGACACACACACATACCAAGGTCGAAAGGTCATAAGAGTCAACAAATCAAAGCTACAATAATGTGCGTCACATTTAAAATGTCAAATTGCATCACTATCTCATTGAGGGGCTTTTTCCAGACTCTTCTCTAGCCCTGGGACAAACACATATACAACTAATACAAAGATACGATACGATAATACTTCATTGATCCCAATTTGGGAAACGTCAAAAAATCAAAGCTACATCAAGTAAAGTAACCCATGTAAACATTTATAAATAAAAGACATACTTTTAAAAGACTTTAAATTGTCAAAGCTCAAGAAATTGTGTTTTTCCAGGATGGCACAGAGGTGGTATGAATATGGCTTTCTGTCAAACACCTGGATAGCTCTCTTGTGCAGCTGTTCTATGGGTGTCAGGTTTGTGGCTCAAGCAAACGACCGGTTAGTCAGACATCATACAGTGGAGGTATGACTTTGCAGCATTGACAGAGAAGAAAGGTCTGATTTGTTAAATAATAAATAATAAACATACTAATAGGTCTCGAGTACTTACCTCGATTATTATCCGGTCTTTTATTCTTGACGTAAGCAGAGAACTTGGCGAATATATCATTTCCCGCAGCGTTTGATTCCCGATTCTTTGCTGCAAGTTTGGGATACCTAACACACAGGAAAAAGTTAGGACGTTTCTCACCTTTTCCTGCGTGTGTTTACGGGTGTGAAACCTACTTTGGCGGGGCCAGCATCTCCTCCAGATACTCCTCCACTTTGTTAACGTCGGTGAGCACCTCCCCCTGGAAGGTGAGGAAAGGCGGGTGCGTCCCTGGAGCCAAGTTGTGGAGATCGGCCGGTTTCCTAATCAGACGGGAAGGAATTTACAACCTCCATGAATCTGTAATGAAACGCTATTTCAATATCACAACCACCTGTAACCAAATGATCCTCCTTTCCGTGGTTATTAGCAATGGTTGCTATGCTACCGCAGGCCTCATTTCCTAATAATCTTTAAAGTGACTCTTTGAGATTTTGTTCATTAAAGGTGGGGTAGGTAAGTTTGAGAAACCGGCTCGAGATACACTTTTTGTTATATTCCATGGAATGCTCTTAACATCCCGATAGCAATGAATATCTAAAGTGCTTTGACAAAAAATACATACAAAAATGTCATCTGTAGAAGCCGTAATACTTGGCCTACCTGCCTGTCAGCCTTCCATCGGGCACAAACTGATCTCGTGCCCTCATTGGTCATGTGCGCGTTCGTGTGTGTTGGAGGAGGGGCTCTAGTAAGGAAGTGGCAGATTGTCCTCCGGTTGTATATTTTCAAATTCTAGCGATCTCGAGCCGGGTTTCTCAAACTTACCTACCCCCCCTTTAACTTCATGTTTTCTCAAAAGCAGCACTTGGAGCGAGACCTAATTAATGCACAGGTTAAAATTGTATCTAATCAAACGGCAAGTAATGGGATGTAAATGTGTTTTTAAAAAGCACATATAGAAAGTGAAAGCATGTTTAGCCTTCTATTAAAATGTGGGTATAATTGGGGTTTTTGAGCTTTACTCCCGTGCAGACTTATTCAATAGTTTCCTCACTTTTGAGGTCCACAGTGGTGACATTGAAGACTACTCCTTTCAGCCAGAGGATCATGAAGAGGCGACTGAGAGAAGGGACAGTTTCCGATGCTCTCCCCGTCGCTCCCAGCCTGTAAACACACACATGAAGACAAGAGCCGCGTTCACACTGCGGTACTTTTCCCACAAAGACGCCAACGATGCTCCAGAACGCAGACACACACCCTAGTCCAAGGACTCACACACGCTCATTCACAATCAGTGACACCAACGGAAACTAAAAACACACCTGGAGTTAAGCCAGGCGTTATAGCAGCACAGGGTAATAACTGTATCTGCATTTGATGTGAGGAAATATTAAAATGTAAGAGAAATAAGGCACCAATACCAAATGTTTTCAAATGTTTTTGTTGCTCTTTTTTACAGATTTGTATCCTCTGTATTCACAGCTATCTGCAATAGCATTGAAATAGTTTTGTCACCTCATCACTAATGAAACTATCTAACCTCCAATGCTCCTGTGGTGTGTGTGTGTGTGTGTGTGTGTGGTGGTGTGTGTGTGTGTGTGGTGTGTGTGTGTGTGTGTGTGTGTGTGTGTTGTGTGTGTGTGTGTGTGTGTGTGTGTGTGTGTGTGTGTGTGTGTGTGTGTGTGTGTGTGTGTGTGTGTCTGCAATAGGACACTGTAACGAGACACTGAATCCAGCATGAATAATCCCACACTGCTTCCATCAACCGCCTCACTGCCTGCTCAGTTTCTACTGTACCATACAGCAGCAGTTATCAGATATGGAAATAATATTATCAATCCACAGGGACACACACACCTCCGCAGGGACACACACACCTCCGCAGGGACACACACACCTCCACAGAAAAACATTCTAACCACTGTGTGAATCAAGCTGTTGTTTGTGTTTTAAAACATGACTCCAATACTCCCCATGCAGCCATTACAGTTGATGCATTACAAACTTTACCAAAAGTTCATTAGCAAATTAGTGATTGTTAAATATGCATTCAGGACATTTGAAATCAGTTATAATGTAATGGCTTTACGTTAACGTATTCAAAATAATCAGCAACAATGTATAAATACACTTATTATCTACCAATACTTAGAATACCACTCATGTCTATATGTTTAGGAAAGTGCTGTGCGGAGAAAAATAATGTTACTATTATATATATTTCTAAATACACACACACACCTACACACACATACCAGCACATAATGTATCATAACTTCAGAGCATTATAAAGCTTCAGCTCTGAACTGAAAGGACTCCAGGAATAATTCATGAGAAGAGAGAGAAAGAGAGAGATTGTAATGTCTACGCACGTGGGTGTCAGGTTAACACATGGAAAATCAGCACACAACAACAAAAACAACATGGCATGCACACGCTTAATGCATCCACCCCCACACACACTTTAAAGATCCTATACAGTCGGGTGCACCTTCGGCTTGAATCTACTTAACAGGCAGAATGCGGGGAATGAAAGTCAAGTTGTTCCAGAATTCGAAAGCGAAAACGGATCTGTTGTCGGCATGTGATGATCTCAAACACACACCACACACACACACACACACACACACACACACACACACACTCCCCACCTTGACAAATAGCTCAATATCAGGGTCCTTGTCCTCCTCGGCTGCTGTATCCGTCATGGTCCAAAAAAACCACGCTTTGCTTATGTGTTTTGTTTCCGTGTGTGTGTGTGTCCGTTTACAGCAGATTCTACTCCAGGTTCACGAGGTGAAGTCCGCCTAGTCCCATAGCAGCTCTGTCAAACTAACTGTGTGTGTGTGTGTGTGTTTCAATTTGTACCCAAGGCCTCAGCAGTGGGGCGTTACAGTGCCGGACAAAAATAGACCCCTTTTCGTGGGGAGGGGGGTGTCACTGGAAGAGAAGAGTCACCCCAGGGTGCACAGCTCTGACTGTGAGAACACACACCGGGTGACTTTGAATCATCTGGAGTTTTCACACACTCATCAGGCTGTCAACTCTGACACACATTATCAACTCCAATTAAATAATGTACAGGTATAACGATCCTTCCAAACAAATATGATATGCTAGCTAAACTGACCCAGAGCTGTACCTATTGTTTACATATTTACTATCATTAATAAGGTGTTTTTTTCTGTTTTGCTTTATTGCAGTATGTGTTCTGTATTTGTAGTATATTGTGGTTTTATCCCACAAAAGCTTTGAACTCAATTAAAACGAGAACCGAATGAAAAAGGTAACTTGTACCTAAAGTGATTGATGTTTCATCTTTATATCTCTATGTTTTACTTGATTTGATGATCCATCCATCCATCTCGGCCGCTTGTATCCGCAATCTCGTTCTTTCGGTCATGACCCATCCTTCATGACAATAGGTGAGGGTAGGAACGAACATGGCCCGGTAGACAGAGAGCTTTGCCTTCTGGCTCAGCTCCCTTTTCGTCACGACGGTGCGGTAAAGCGACTGCAGTACCGCTCCCGCTGCTCCGGCCCATCTCACGCTCCATTGTTCCCTCACTCGAGAACAAGACCCTGAGATACTTGAACTCCTTCACTTGGGGTAAGGACTCATACTCCCCGCAGCACCTCCCACAGTAACTCCCTGGGAACCCGGTCATACGCCTTCTCCAAGTCTACAAAACACATGTAGACCGGATAAGCGTACTCCCAGGCCCCCTCCAGGATCCTTGCGAGAGTAAAAAAGCTGATCCGTCGTTCCACGTCCAGGACGAAATCCGCATTGTTCCTCCTCAATCTGAGGTTCGACAATCGGCCTGACCCTCCTTTCGAGTACCTTAGAGTAAACTTTCCCGGGGAGGCCGAGTAGTGTGATGCCTCTGTAATTGGCACACACCCTCTGATCCCCCCCCCGGTCTGCCACTCCTTCGGTACTGTTTCCGACTTCCACGCAACGTTGATGAGACGTGTCAACCATGACAGTCCCTCAACACGCAGAGCCTTCAGCATCTCCGGGCGGATCTCATCCACCCCCGGGGCTTTGCCACTGTGGAGTTGTTCGACGACCTCAGTGACCTCCCCCGGGGAGATTGGTGTTGATCCCCCGTCATACTCCAGCTCTGCCTCTAACATAGAGGGCGCAGTTGTCGGGTTCAGGAGTTCCTCAAAGTGTTCCTTCCAACGCCCCAACACTCCATCAGTTGAGGTCAACAACGTCCCATCCTTACTGTACACAGCTTGGATGGTTCCCTGCTTCCCCCTCCTGAGGTGTCGGACAGTTTTCCAGAACAACTTTGGTGCCGCCCGAAAGTCCTTCTCCATTTCTTCTCCGAACTTCTCCCACACCCGCTGCTTTGCCTCGGCCACGGATGAGGCTGCTGCTCTTCGGGCCTGTCGGTACCTTGCAACTGCCTCGGGAGTCCCCCGGGATAACAAATCCCTGAAGGCCTCCTTCTTCAGTCGGACGGCTTCCCTGACCACCGGTGTCCACCAGGAGGTTCGAGGGTTACCGCCCCTTGAGGCACCTAGGACCTTGAGACCACAGCTCCCCGCCGCGGCTTCGGCAATAGAGGCTTTGAACACCGACCACTCTGGTTCAATGTCCCCAACCTCCACAGGAATGCCCGAAAAGCTCTGCCGGAGGTGTGAGTTGAAGGCCTCCTGAACTTGGGCCTCCTCCAGACGTTCCCAGTTCACCCGAACTACACGTTTGGGCTTACCAGGTCTATCCAGAGGCTTCCCCCGCCACTCGACCCAACTCACCACCAGATGGTGATCAGTTGACAACTCCGCCCCTCTCTTTACCCGAGTCTCCAAAACATACGGCCTCAGGTCCGATGATACGATAACGAAATCGATCATGGACCTTCTGCCTAGGGTGCTCTGGTACCACGTACACTTATGAGCATCCTTATGTTCGAACATGGTGTTTGTTATGGCCAATCCGTGACTAGCACAGAAGTCCAGTAACAAACCACCACTCCGGTTCAGATCAGGGGGGCCGTTCCTCCCAATCACGCCCCTCCAAGTGTCTCCATCATTGCCCACATGTGCGTTGAAGTCTCCCAGCAAGACCAAAGAGTCCCCTTCAGGAGCCCCATACAGGACTCTTTCCAGGGTCTCCAAGAAGGCCGAATACTCTGAACTGCTGTTGGGTGCATAAGCACACACAACAGTCAGAGTTTTCCCCCCCATAACCCGCAGGCGTAGGGAGGCGACCCTCTCGTCCACTGGGGTAAACTCCAACAACGAAGCACCCAACCGGGGACTTGTGAGTATCCCCACACCCGCCCGGCGCCTCACACCTTGAGCAACTCCGGAGAAGAATAGAGTCCAACCCCTATCCAGAAGTAAGGTTCCAGAGCCGACGCTGTGCGTAGAGGTGAGCCCAACCAGATCCAACTGGTACCGCTCCACCTCCCGCACAAGCTCCGGCTCCTTCCCCCCCAGAGAGGTGACGTTCCACGTCCCCAAAGCCAGCTTCTGTCGCCCGGGTCTGGTCCGTCGAGACCCTCCGCTTTCACTGCCACCCTTCTGGCAGCGCACCCGACCCCATCGCTGTTTCCCGTAGGTGGTGGGCCCGCGGGACGGAGAAGCGGAGGTGTTGCCCACGTTGCCTTTTCGGGCTGTGCCTGGCCGGGCTCCGTGGCAAGCCCGGCCACCAGACGCTCGCCGACGAGTCCTCCTTCTGGGCCAGAAGGGGACCCCGGGCTTCCTCCGGGCCGGGTATCCTCACTTCCTGGTTTTTCTTTCATGAGGTCTTTTGAACCAATCTTAGTCTGGCCCCTTTGCCATGGGAGACCCTACCAGGAACACAAGGTTCCAGACAACACAGCCCCCAGGTTCATCAGGGCACACAAACCTCTCCACCACGGTGAGGTGCTGGTTCTTCTTGATTTGATAATGAAACTAGATATTTGTGATGCATCTTTGAAGGGAAATTTAGGATGTATTGCTGAGTTTGTAAAGAGTTAAGTATATCAGTAGCACTTTGTTATAAAGCCACATTAACAAAGGGTTTAGGAGCCGTAGCTAATGAGTTATAATGGTATATAAATAATTTAGAAATTCTTTAATAGAATAGAATATAGAATATAATAGTTTAATGTCATTATACATGTACAATGAGATAAATGCTTCTCCCTTTCAAGGGTGCCATCAAATCAAAAAAATAACAAGAGGAAAGACGTTTGGGTTGCCAGGTTGTAGAAATTCCCCCTCTAGGTGTGTCACCTAATAAGTGTTGATAAATCATTAATTAAATGTTAGTTATCCATCAAGAATGTAGTTGTTAAGTTGATTATAAATGAATTTATGTTAAGATGCAGAACAAAAGTCAAGATAAGGTGGCTTCTTGTTGACTTTTGATGATGTTAAATGATTGTTTTTATATAAATGAGTAAGCTTTTACTATAACTAATAAAAGATAGTCTCCAATTCTAATGCTGTGCTAATATTTCAGTTGGCATTAAAATAGTGTGTAGGTGCAGCCAAGAGTGATCTCAGTCGTTAAATTGCTATCATTTTTACAGTTGTAGTTTCAAAGTGTCATATTTATGATGCTCCAGAGCCAGTGGACTTTAGTGGGGGATGTGCATGGTACGCAATATATTGTGTGTGTGTTTAGGTGTGGAGGTACAATGTGCAGTTTAGATACACACACACACTTCTTATGAAATCAGTTGGCCATGCAGAACATTCTTGTGAGTTCAACTTATATTTAGAACACACAGTCACACACACAGAAATGACTAAACATGACGACCTATGAATAGAAGTGTGTGTGTGTGTGTGTGTTGTGTGTGTGTGTGTGTGTGTGTGTGTGTGTGTGTGTGTGGTGTGTGTGTGTGTGTGTGTGTGTGTGTGTGTGTGTGTGCGTGCGTGAATTGCACATGGAGGGCCCAAACAATAGGACTACTGTCGAACTCTGGACCACACACACACACACACACACACACACACACACACACTTTAGGAGACGCTCATTGACCTTACACACTGAAAGTTGTTCGTGAGCGACTGATATGATGAGATAACGACTGAGATTATGACTTGGTCCAAAGAAAGGCCTCTGCTTGTGTTTCTGCATGAGCACACACACACACACACACACACACACACACACACACACACCACACACACACACACCACACACACACACACACACACACACACACACACACACACACACACACACCACACACACACACACACACACACACACACACACACACACACACACACACACACACACACACACACACACACACACACACACACACACACACACACACACACACACACACACACACACACACACACACACACACACACACACACACACACACACACACACACACACACACACACACACCACACACACACACACACACACACACACACACACACACACACACACACTTTAAATTGAAATGAAAACAATTTGGAATCATTTTTTAAGTGAATGTTCCCTTACCTTAACATAAAGTTGTATTTTAGGTCCATCCTTTTCAGGCTCTGGCTTCTCCTCGGGTTCCTCCTTCTCAGAGGCAGATGAAGATGATGATGAGGAAGATGAGGATCTGCGTGATGAGTTCGCCTTCTTCGCTTCTTCTGGAGATCTCCTCTCCACATTCAGCTCTATGTTCCTCTCCTCCACCTCTTCTTTCTCCGATTCCTCCTTCCTTTTCACTGTTCCTTCCGCTTTCTCTTCATCGCCAGAATGTGAGGAAGATGAGGAGGATGAGGAGGAAGAGGAGGAACTGCCTCTCCTCTCGTCTGACGGAGGTAGAGAAGGGGGAGCTGGTGCTTCTCTGGCCCTTTCGATGTTTTCGTACTCTGCCATCACGTCAGAAGGCTCTGCGTACGGCGTCTCGTATGTCACGTCATAAATACCTGGCGACTGGTTCTCGTAGATGACCTCGGGGGTCTCGTACACGGGGTCCATTCTGGGGGAAAGAGGGTCTTCAGGAGATGTTCAGGGACCGTGTCAAGGTGTGGAGCAAAGTGTGGTTAATACCAGCGGTGCCTACCTTATCAAAAAACACCCCAGGACTTTGAACAGGGAAGGCATAAAGACGACGATGACAGCGCGGCGATCCTTAAAGGCGAAGACATGCTATTGCTTTTGTTGGTGGGAGCTAAAGTACCTTAACAAAGTGAATCATTTATTACCTATGAAGATCTTTTTCAAGCAGCACTGATTTGTATGTAGTGTGGTTTAACTTAGGCAAGCAATCTGATAATGCTTCCGTTGCTTTTAAGCAAAGTAGGCTAATAAATAAGTGAGTAGGAACAGATATTATTATGCAGGTCCGACATCTGCCAAAAAAGATCTGATCAGCTATGTGCTTAAAATCTAACCTGAGAGACGAGACAACCATGCTGCTTTCTGCCGGGGTGTTTCCTGCAGAGAGACTCTTTCCTGCAGCTGCTGAATGCGTCGCATGTGCACTGTGAACAACATGTAGGTGAACTATGATTTAGTCCAATTCTGCAGCAAAACTGTGGATTAAAAAAAGATCAAAGTCAATGTATGAAAGCTTCACCTTGAATGTGTTGAAAGGTGCTATATAAATAAACTTGCCTTGCCTTCATCCAACGTGGATAGAACGGCAAAGTACGCGCACCTTTACCTTGATTAAAAAACGTGAAAAGTACATTTACTCAAGTATTGTACTTAAGTACAAAAGTAGTTCCATGTAATGCTACTTAATACTTCTACTCCACTGCAGTTCAGAGGCTGATATTATTCTTTTTACTCCACTACATTTATCTTAACCCTCCGGTATCACTGTGGACGTTTTTGGAACAAGGCTATTTTCTCTATTTTGGAATTCCAATTTAAATGTTTCAAATGGGTCTTTAATTCCCTGTGTAACAAATCGACTACGCTAATTGACCATTCGGGACACAAATGTCCACTGCAAAAGACTTTGATAAAAACATTATATAAAAAAGAAAATTCTCACCAGTTTTTTGGGTTTAATCTTTAATCCTGTGCTCCATGTCTGTTTGTCGTTGTTTAATGTCCATGCTACCTGTCGTCTCTTCATGTCCATGTTCCATGCTCGTCCATGTCACCTGCCTGTTCCCGTCCGTCCGTTTGTTCCGGTCTGTCGTGCTCCACGGTTTTGTTTGTTAAGTACAGGGATGCAAACACAGGTATGGTGAAAAAAGAGAGAACTATTCGAAGCAGTAATATACCATCTGACAAAGGCCTGTGCTATAATGCTTCAATTAACTGGCTATTCTTTATAATATACTCAGATCAATAGGAGACAGAGATGTTAAGTTAAAAATCAAGGGTTTTTATTATTATTTACAGCAGGGGTGGGGAACCTTTTTCCTTTCAATTTTTACAACATCCTCTGAGGGCCGTACAAATGATTTAACTCAACCTCGGCTTAAAAAAACTAAAATCACAGCCCATTCATTTCTTCTTTCTTTCAGGTGCAAAGAAAAAGCAACCTCTTAATCCAGCTATTTTACCATGACTCGCGCATGCATGCACGTGCACGGTTGTGGCATGACCACCAAAACAGAAATATATGGACACAAGATGTGTGCAAGTGTATTAGTATCCTATCCATGTGGACATGATTTAAGTATGGGGGGGGGGACCTAACCTCCTCTGGGGGGCATGCTCCCCCGGGAAGTTAAAAGCATCAATCTGGTGCACTGAGCAAAATGAAGAGATCTATGGATACATCGCTCAACACCCAGATGAAAACAGAACTGTAAACAGATTTTTCTTTTTGGATATTTTACAAATCACTGTACGCTACTGTAATAAAACTGTATTCTTGTTATTTTTAACAACTTTTTTGTTACTGTCATATAGTATTTTACACCTGTTTTTCATTTAGTCTCTAATGTCTCATTAATAACTATAATGATCATATCAAGGTGTGCCTTAACCTCACTGAGCTGAGGTTATTTGAGCCTCTCAGGAGAGAGTCTCTTCCACCTGGTTGTAGAAAAGCTCTTTAAATTCGTTAGCATAGCTAGCTAACCAGATGCTAATAACAGATCGCCACTGTGCTTAACTAAAGACACAGCCACGCAAACACTGCGGCATGTGTACGGCTCCTTATGGGTATTGCAATATTTGATGAGCTGGAGCGGCGTTCCGGTGCTTTCTGTCTAGTCTACTATGAGGTGTGATTTATGCCAAAGAACGAACTCACTGAGCAGACAGTCGTGTCGATCGTCGCCTACCATGCCGTGAACCAGGCCCGGCTCCAGGATGAAATTACTGAGGGGGCTGTTAAAAAATCCGAGGGGGCGATTTTTTTTTCACAGCAATGAAAAATACTGGCAATGTAATTAATTGACACACCGAGCTTTTTTCCTTCTCACTGCTCTACAATCTCTTTGCTTCTTTATTTTTATTCCGGATTTACCCCTCTCGTTCTGTTCTTTTCCTCTGATCTTTAATAATTGATAGTCGATAGTTGATAGATAGATGGCTGCACTTTGGTTAACAGACTAACATTGATTTCCTCAATTTATAAATTGACAGGCTCTGTAATTATACCATAAACTTTTCTCCTCTATCCCTTAACTCGTCTTCCTATACAGATTTACTTACCTCTAGTCAGGATTAAAGAAACATTAATCTGGTTGATTTTTCATTTTCAGGATTGAATGTTCAAATCAAGGCCTAAAACCTGGCATTTCATAAGAAAGTGACTAATATATAAACCAAATGTAATATTGGATCAAATACTACACCAAATGGACAGACACAGATTACAAATAAAAATATAGTCCCCTGGTTTGTCTCTAGAGTCTAACTGCCATGAGAAAAATCAAAAAATCAAATCAATGTTCCAAAATCCGTCACTAGATGTCGCTCATTGTACCAATACGGTTGATATAATATTATTATTCTAGTAATCAATCAATCAATGTTTATTTATATAGCCCAATATCACAAATGTTACATTTGTCTAGTAAAAGGGCTCGCTTTGGCAAAAACCTGATCCATACAGGCAGCCCTATATAATAACAAGTAACCATCATGTGTGGTGCTATCTGTAGTTGTCTGTCTTATTTGTTGTTGATGTCTGTGAAGCTGACCGTTGAGCAGCCCAGACCAAGTAAGGAGGCAGAGGCAGAACGTCCAAAAATATAACCCGGCGTGGGCATTTATTAAAAACACGGGCACAAAGTTCACAGTCTCAATCCTGCTGTTCTCTTTGTCCACATCCAGCAGCCACAAGGATCTCACACACACACCCAGCCCTCTCAACAGACAGGACAACAGAGCCTAAATACCCACCCTTCAATCATCACAACAAGACACAGGTGAGGGGGGAGGAGGAGGGGGGAGGAGACAACACAGGACACCAGGTGCACACAATCATCAGCCACAGACAACATATACTGTGCAATCACGCCAACAAAGTGCCCTATCACCCGGCCTGAAGCCGTCAGTCCAGAGTGAAGAAGCCACCTTCGTCACAATGTCATATTGTTTTCACCAGGGACGGCCCTTGGCATAGGCAGTATAGGCGAATGCTAAGGGCGCATCAACTCATCGGGGGCGCCGAAAATTGGGGAGAAAAATTACATCATGTATTTTTTAGCTGCCCGGATTATAACAGACAAAAACTCATTCTGAAAACTGCACTGGAACAACATAACATCAAGGACATGGATTTCAATTCAATATACAAAAGTAAATCAAGAAATGAAGTTAACAAGCTGATCTTCAAGTTCCTCAAAAACACTGGTCTGAGGACAAGGATTTAATATAAACATTTAATAAATCAACAGTAGGTGGCGATATATGCTCCAAGTGGAAGCGATTCGCCATTAAAGAAAAAAGAAGAAGTAGTAGAAGAAGAAATACGCTAACGCTACAAACAGGCACAGGTTACTCTGTTTTTACTGACATATAACATTTGATTTCACCTTGCTCTATTTTTTTTAACGCACGTTTAAAAACGGGAACATTTTCGAGAGTTTCAACCGGGTACCAGCCACCGAAAATGGGGATTCTGCCCGGAAAACGGGGACGTTTTGGTCACCCATCCGACTCTGTTTACAGCTAAGCACACACGCTAACATAAAGACTACAAGCTCACTTGGGGTTGAGGCTTTTTTACACGTTGCTTGACTGCCTGTCCACATATCTGATCTAAACATAGTAACGTGTATTGGGGAAAATAATTATTTAAAGTTATTTCATAATTGTGAAATGTATTGTGGATGAATGATGCTCAAAGTGAGGGGGCAAAGAATACAACTGAGGGGGCAATGCCCCCTTTTGCCCCCTCGTGGAGGGGGGCGCCATTCTCTTTCATTCTCTCCATTCCATTGTGTCAATGGTTTCCAGCCTCCGCTTTTCCCTAACAACGAGGAAGAGGTGATGGTTTCATCGGCTCATGCCATGATCAGATGTTGTCGCCGAGTTTGGGCTGGTGCTCGTCAGTCTCTTCTCCGAAGTTCAGCTCGGATGAAGGCTGTTGCAGACGTCCATCGCAGGGTCGCTCCCTCGTACAGACCAGGCCAAAAGGTTTGGCTTTCCACTAAGGACTTACCACTCCATGTCGCCTCAAAGAAACTGGCTCCGAGATTTGTGGGTCCTTTCCCGGTGTCCAGAGTCATCAACCCGGTCTCTGTACGCTTGCAACTCCCCAGGACTATGAGAGTGCATCCAACGTTTCACGTCAGTAAGATCAAGCCAGTGTGTGAGAGCACACTTGTTCCCGCCTCCAAGCCCCCTCCACCGCCTCAGTTCTTTGAAGGGGTTGAGGTTTACAAGGTCCGTAAGCTGCTGGAGGACTAGAGGACGAGCTCTGTGGGATGAGAGGTGTCGGCTCATGCAGCCCGTAACTTCAGCTGCAGGACTCATCCTCTGAAACGGAAACACCCTGAGAAGGAGAATCTGGTGTGGATCTGCCCGAACTGTCTTTGTTTAATCTGATTTTGTGCAAAAACTAATAATGCACAAAAATCAATTTTGTTGCTAGTCTTTGACACATATCCAAGACTGTGATAAAAAAAAAGCCAGATATATATTATATGGAAAATAACTAATTTTCTCTGTTTTTATCATGAGAATCAACAGTGGTTTCATGTATTCAAAATGGCATTTAAAGGGTTAAAATCCTGAAGATGATTCAATATTTGGTATTTTTGATTAGGGCTGAAGTTGCTTTAAAGATTAAACCCAACAAAGTGGTGAAAAAAGCATTTGAATATAATGTTTTTATCAGTCTTTTGCAGTGGACATTTTTGTCCTGAATGACTAATTTGCATAGTCCAATCGAATGATACCGGAGGGTTAACATTCATAGTTACTTTGTACATACATTTTGATACTATAACTTTTGTACCTTTACTTGTAGTGGAGTATTTGAAGACCATAGTATTTGTTCTTTTACTTATGTAAAGGATCTAAGTATTTCTCCCAACACTGCAGATAAATAAAAGACACTTTTAGCGACTTACATACTCAATACTGTGGGCAGTGGCGGCTGGTGGAAAATATTTTTGGTGGGGCTATTGATAGAGTGAGTAAAACATTTTTTTTGGGAGAAATGACCCCTTAAATTAGGACTTCTGGTGATGTAATGGCGCGTTTCCAGTGCAGCGCGGAGCTCGCTTTAATGCTGCGTTCAGACCGGACGCGATACGAATATTCGCTTTGCTCTAAACGCTCCTATCGCATCGCTCTAGTCGCTCGAGTTTCACCGCAGCTGCCAGCTGTGTTTACTCGCATCATTCAAACAAGACGCGCTGGCTCGGGAGCTACAACTACAACAACATGAACATATTTTACCGTGATTAAATTGTAATACACGTTTCTAAATGATGCCGACGTAACAACATACTGATACCGGTTAGTAAAAACCATGAATTAATGCTTTGACAAGTCTGCAGACAGACTGCAGGCGAAAAACCTTTTAGAATGCTTGTTCCCTGAATGGAGCTTGGCTAAGCTAACGCTATATATGCTCCGATCGTCCACACTCACAACAACGGCCTACAGACATAAATAAACCAGCGACTGTATTCTCCATGACACAGACAGTCTGTGGTTTGTACTCGTTTAACTTTTGTCTAGTTTCTGAACAGATCGTATCTGTCCCCGGCTGTTTGAAGAGCAAGCATGTGAAACAAAAGATAGCATTTACCTGTTTGCATCCAGCTAGCCATGTGAGAAGCCTTGTTGATACGTTTTGTCTTTTTCACGAGCTTGCTGTGATATATACAAATCGGGTTGGTCCGGTCCAAGGTCTTTAAGTATCAATTTATCTCCCAAACTTCTCCTTTCGAAAGGATTGGAGAGTAGCTCTTGGGCGGACCGAGGTTCCGGCGACTCCACCTGCACACCATTCTCATCCAAATACTGCGTCACCTTGGTCACTCACGAGTCTAAAAAACAACTCCTCACGTCAACGCACGTAAGCAACACGGGCGCCAACGTGAGCGCCAACGTGAGCGCCCACGTGACCAAAATATTTGACGGCGCTGATTGGCTGAAATTATGTTTTGGCGGCACAGTTTACTATTGAGACTTTTGCAACCTGCTGGTTGCTGCTGTTTCGCTCGGGGGCTCTGCCCCGTAATGATAAACTAATGCCATGGGCAAGGCCAGGCAGGAAACAGGTGACTTATCAGTAACTTTAGACATCGTAACACAATTTTAAACGAGATTGTATTGTAGATTATACATTTTTGTGATACTAATTGTATGATATTTACCTTGTTCATTAAAAATTAAAATATAAAATATATATTTTTTTTAAATATATTTTTTTTAATTTAATATTTAAAATTTTTATTTTGTATCTGGCAAGAGGTGGGGCGGCGCCCCTAGCGCCCCTATGGGCCGGCCGCCACTGACTGTGGGTATATTAACACAATATATACCATGGTTTTAGTTGAATGTAGACATTTTAATGTTACATGTTATACCGTTAAGTGTACACAGTAATTGGCTGTACACATTATTCTCACGGCACAGTGTGTACATTCAGTTACAGCCACTGCAGAAACACACTCCCGTTCATGACAATCAAAACAGCGGATAATTACATTCATGTTCAACAGTCACCAAACACTGAGCAGCGACATTAAGGCTCTGGATTCACACAGGAACAACATGGTGAGTGAGTCAGGGGTTTCACATGATGGTCACTTTACTGAATAATGCCTGGGAGTAGATTAGCCACTGCGCTTCAGTAAACTCTAAAGTGGTTTGCTTTAATACAGATTCACGCTGGGCTTTAATCATTTACACACTATTACAAAGTTGTCCACAACATTAATCCAATGTATTGCGATTACTCCACAAGTCGATGTACTTTAATCAGCAAAATCCCTTTTAAATCCCCAGCAGCAGCTCCAGATAAGAGGACATGTTTCTAAAACCATCGCTGCAGTATGAGTCCATGCTATCAGTAGTATCATTTATCATATAGAACAGAATACAAAAAGTGACAAAGTACAGTTTAACAGACGTCTAATTCAGCGCAAACTTCAAAACAAGCTTCTTCTCGTCAATGAGATCCAATCGGAGCGAGTGAAGTAGCTGGAAAGTGGAATCCTTCACAGTATCATCTTGAATTTAAAGATTGAGTAATTCACAGCGGTGTCAAATGTATTGAAATGGATTACAACCTGCACAATGTCAGCTCGTCATGGATACGTTTCTGTCACAGTCCATCAGGAATAAAGACGAGAAGACTCCAAATTACATTTAGGACCTTCTAAATAATTAACTTAAAGACACAATAAATAAATATATGTAGCATAAAAATGCAAATATCGATGAAAGCACTGAGACTCTGTTCAGTTATCATGCTCCAAATATCTGGAACAAACTCCCAGAAACCTGCAGGTCCGCTGCAACTCCGACTACTTTTAAATCCAGGCTGAAGACTTTTCTTTTTGCCGCTGCTTTTAATTGAACTATTCACATCTTAGACTGCACTGTAACTTTTATCCATGTATTTTTCCTTTTAATGTTTATTTTATTAGCTTTTCTTTTTTAATGCTTAATGTCTTTCATTTTTTGTAGAGCACTTTGAATTGTCTTGTGTTGAAAAGTGCTATATAGCCTTGCCTTGCCTTGCCTTGCCTTGCCTTGCCTTGCCTTGCCTTGCCTTGCCTTGCCTTGCCTTGCCTTGCCTAATATTATTATTAACTTAATTGCACAAACAAACCAAATTACTGAAAGTGGATAAACCAATTAAAAAAAGAACGGAGTAAACCCAACATGTGAAGACAGCTGGACTCTTCAAACATTAATTATTGAATTGAGAGTAAACAACAGGATGTGGAAAACTGCAACAACAACAACAACAACGTACTGGGACAGTCCTTAAATAAAGAAAGTAATCAATTTAATCAAGAGATCTGTAAAGTTTCTCCAGGTCAATCAAAAGTTAGATTTTCTTTTCTTATTTTACTTGTTTGTTTTGCAACTTGACATATATTTCCCTATTTTAAGGACGTCCTTAGTCGTTTATTGATGCAGTTACGGCCCGTCCACACTACAGCTTCAAAAAAAGCTTGGAGCTGGGCGTGTCTGAAGCTCAACCAACAACCAATCACATGGATCTCCCGCCCCTGACACACAAGCAGCGGTTTGATTGGCTAGAGCTTGTACTGGCATATGATTTGATTGGCTGGCGCTTCCACCGAAAGCTTCAGAAGCTTCAAAAGTTGAACATTGCTTAACTTTTGCAGTCTGAAACGCCAGGAAAGCTGCTGCTTCCCACAATGCAGTTCGGCGAAAAGTGACGTCACCCCATTCAAAGTGAACGGTCAGACACGTTGGAAACCTTTTTTGAAGCTGTCGAAGCCGTAGTGTGGACGGGCCGTTACTCTCAAATCAGGCTGTTAGGTCTGCAATGTGCTATACTAGATTCACATGTATCCCTGTGTGTGGCAGGTACCTCTTTTGCCCAGTAGATGGCGCTAGATGTAAATGTACTTTGTCACCACAAATAAATAAAAAGAGGTTGCAACACGAAGCTACTAAGCTAGTTTCTGATATGTTCCCTCGGTGTAAGCCATGACGCTTTTATGATTGTTATCCTGCAGGACTGTAAGCTGGCGCTGGCACTGGGTTTCTGACACAGTGCCCCTGTCTCGGTTCACATGTTGCTCGGCCTCTGTGCTTTTTAACCTTCTCTCTCGTCATAAAAGAGACAGCGTGAACCCTCCCGTGCTACATCAGCTACACCCATCTCTCTCACCTGCCACACGTTTTCATATGTACAGCAAAGGCCTCTAGGAACCAAGGGGAAAATAAACTGCTGTGTGTTGACTTACTGAGGTACTGAACATTATTTACTCTGTACACAAATGTGTTGCTGCTAAGGAGCTCTTTAACCCCTTAGTTTAAACACGAGGCGTTGGAGAACGGACGGCTGTTAAAAGACACTTAAATATATTAGATGTACACCAATTTTTAAAACACTTAAAATGTGCCGCAGCGTCCTCCTGGGCTCGGATGTGTGAATGGTTGGAGTACAGACACTGTAGCCTGAACGCACCTCCAGGACTGAATGTCTGTCAGTCAGTCTGTCCTTCAGCCCCTACTAACCCTCCTCTTCCTCTTCGTCACTCAAAGCGCTCGTAGTTCCTAGTTTGTCGGACCCGGGGAACCATGTCGACCAGCAGCCTGCGGAGATACAAGACGAGACTTTTTAGTAATGGAAGAGATGATTAAAACACTTAGATCCCAATAAAAAACTTTCTCATCTGTTCGAAAAATATCACTCGTCGCCGGCTTGAGTTAATAACAGGATTAGATGCTCCTGTAACAAAAATAATGTACATTTAAACTAGTCTAATCTGTACATAATGTTGTCTTTTATCAAAATACTTCACTATTACACTGTAAAAACTCAACATCTCAAATGAAACAAGTTTTTTAAGCTGCTGTGGTTTTTGTAAAAGATGGTTCGTCTTGTTTTAACATCAGAACACTTTTTACTGATCCTGGTAAGATATAGTTCTAATCTAACTAATCATAAGTTCTCTTTTATCTAAATATCCCGTCTTATTTCAAGAAATCTAACCAAACTATTGGCAGATATTTTTACTTCTTACATTGCATTTTTTCCAGTGTAAATAACCTGTAGAATAAACTCACTTGACTCCGTATGCGAGGATGATGAGTCCTATGAGGACACCTATTGTCGCGTCCAGGTACCACACCTGGGGCTCATGCTTGAACACTTCGGCACTGATGAGGATGGAGAACCCCATCACCCCCCCCACGAGGGAGTTGAATCCTGGAAAGAGAGAGTTACAAAGTGGTTTAAAGGTCAAAGATGTGTTCGGTAGGGCTGAACGATTAATCGATTTAATCGAAATCGCGAAAAAAAAAAAATTCTTCTTGTGTCAGAAGTGCTGTGCTCCACATGTACCAGCCATTGTTAACCAATCAGAAGTGCTGTGCTCCACATGTACCAGCCATTGTTAACCAATCAGAAGTGCTGTGCTCCACATGTACCAGCCATTGTTAACCAATCAGAAGTGCTGTGCTCCACATGTACCAGCCATTGTTAACCAATCAGAAGTGCTGTGCTCCACATGTACCAGCCATTGTTAACCAATCAGAAGTGCTGTGCTCCACATGTACCAGCCATTGTTAACTAAACTAAAATGTGTTGTCTGGGAATGCAAAGTGGATGAAAGGAATATAAAAAGGTTAGAAAAGTGTCAAAAGAACTATAATTTCACTGGAAGACTCGGGCTAGAGGAATGTGAGAATGTGGTGAGGGGTATTTCCAGAAACCTGCCGGTCCGCTGCAACTCTGACTACTTTGAAATCCAGGCTGAAGACTTTTCTTTTCGCCGCTGCTTTTAATTGAACTATTCACATCTCACACTGCACTGTAACTTGTGTTCATGTATCCATGTTTTATTATCTTTGCTTTTTAATGTGTGTTATGCTCTTAATGTTTTTAAGTACCTTGAATTGCCTTGTGTTGAAAAGTGCTATAAATAATCTTGCCTTTAAAGTCACCTGATGAGTGCATTTTGTAGGATAAGTGTTGGAATTCGGCCCAGTAACACGTGGCATCTCCTCTAACAGCGTACAGAGCGTAGCGGCAACATGCCTCTAATGTCAGTCAGATGCTCGGAGGTCATCTCGTTAATCATCTCGTGTTTCGGTGATGGTTTGCAGCCTACGTGTTACTCCATGGCAGGAAAGTACGTGTGCCTTCATACATAATATGTGTCACACTGGAAGTTACACTGGGATGCTGCTACTAGGAAAACCCTCCCTAGTAGGGATGTGTCAGAATCAGAATTCCTTTGTTAGTCCTGCATCGGGGAAATGTACAGCGGGGGGGGTGCTAGTGACTTCTCCGAAGACCGGCCCACGTCCCGATGGCCAGTCCGCCCCTAGCTATGAGCTTAAAGACTCATATAGGAGGTGTTTCAGTGTGTGTGTGTGTGTGTGTGTGTGTGTGTGCGTGTGTGTGTGTGTGTGTGGTCTAGCATTACTATACTTGTGGGGACCTAAATCTGTTTACATAGTCACGTGTGAGGACTCGCCTCCCTTATGGGGACAAATTGGAGGTCCCCATAAGGGGGATCATTAATTTTAGGGTGAAGACTTGGTTATGGTTAAGGTTAGGATAAGTCTCCAGGAAATGCATGTAAGTCAATGTAATGTCCCCTGAAGTGATGTATACATGGTGGGTGGGTGTGTGTGTGTGTGTGTGTGTGTGTGTGTGTGTGTGTGTGTGTGTGTGTGTGTGTGTGTGTGTGTGCGTGTGTGTGTGTACCCACCATCAGTGATGAGGGCCCGGCTCGTGAGCTTTTTGCCGAGCATAAACTTGATGACGGCCAGGATGATGCACAACGAGCCGCTGACGATGGACACGGAGAACAGGAAGCTATCCTGAGAGAGAAAGAGGGGGGCAAGAGTCAAGGCAACTAAACATGATTTTAAGTTGACTAATAATAAGATAACCTTTACAACATTTGAAGTACTTTCTATTGGGAAGAAACCATTTTAACATACTGCATTATGTGCAGCATAAGTGTAGTTGTCAGAATCCAGGGTTATGAAGAGTGTCCAACAATTTCAGTTTCCTTTTGAAAAGAGAATTAAACTGCACTCATATTTGTGTAACCATCATGCACCACTCAATCACATAGTTCTCCTCTCGACCATTCACTCAAACTCCACAAATTCTCTCCATCTCTATCAAATATTCTGTCATTTTCTCACCTGTCCTTTTGGTTTTAAAGCCTTTGAACATGCGTCTCTTGTTGCTCCAGAAGTGAGTCTCACAGCTAAATGGTTGAAATGTAAATGCGTGAAGGAGAGAAGGAGAGATGAAGGAGAGAAGGAGAGATGAAGGAGAGAAGGAGAGATGAAGGAGAGAAGGAGAGATGGAGGAGGCTGCCGCAGAGCCTCGGTGCCTCTGCGGCAGCATTAATATTGCACTACGGCACTGGAGCCATGAACAGCTACTGATGGCGCGCGTGCAGACTTTAAAGACGGAGAGAAAAACCTCAGCAAGGATCTGAGACAATATCATCTCGACAGCAACAAGGACACGTTTGTCACACACTTGCTACGAGCCAATCCGCTTTTAAGAGTGCGCTTAAGACCTTCCTTTTTGATAAAGCTTATAGTTAGGGCTGATTAGATTCAGCCCCTAGTTTAGCTGCTATAGGCTGCTTAGACCAGGGGTGTCAAACTCAAGGCCCGGGGGCCAAATCCGGCCCGCAACTTCATTTTCTGTGGCCCCACAAGAGCTTGCAAAGAATATAATATGTTTACATGCTACTTTACAGAAGCACGTTGCCCATAAACTACATGTCCCACAATGCATCTCAAATTTGACTTTCTCAGAATTTGACTTTTTTTGTCAAAAATAGATTTTGTTTTCAAAATGTTACTTTTTTTGTTTTGTTTTTCCAGAATTTGGCTTTTCTTTTAAAATCATATTGTGACATTCTCACTGAAGAGACGTGCAATTATTTGCCCTAGACTTCTGCTTTCAGACGTAGTTAATTATGAAGTTATTACCCTATCCGATAATAATCCAATGCAGAGGCAACTATGTAATATAACACATTATTTTATATATATTCAATATTTATATATGTCTTTTTTATATAGTCTTAAAGTTACAACCGGCCCTTTGAGCGCAACCATAATGCTGATGTGGCCCGCGATGACATTTTGTTTGACACCCCTGGCTTAGACTGTCGGGGGACACCTTATACATCTTCCTTCTGTCTGTCTGTACCTACTCTCATGTTCCCATTAACCCAGCTTCCCCACATTTCTTTTTGGTGTCTATCTACGCCGGGATCCTGAGTCCTGATCTGAGTCCTGGACTTCGAGTCATGGCTGAACCTGTCTCTGCGGTCCTTCCTGACTCTCATCATGCTGCTTCCCTGATGGTTCCCACATCCTCGTGGATTCATCTTCTTATTACAGACACATGTATGCATTTCCAAACATTTGGTCTACCTACGCTATAAAATGTATATCTCTTGGATTTCCACACGGCATCTATTGCACGTCTGTCCGTCCTGGGAGAGGGATCCCTCCTCTGCTGCTCTCCCTGAGGTTTCTCCCATGTTCCCTTTAAACTGTGGGTTTTCTCTGGAAGTGTTTCCTTGTACGATGTGAGGGTCTAAGGACAGAGGGTCTGAGGACAGAGGGTCTACGGACAGAGGGTCTGAGGACAGAGGGTCTGAGGACAGAGGGTCTGAGGACAGAGGGTCTAAGGACAGAGGGTCTAAGGACAGGACAGAGGGTCTAAGGACAGAGGGTCTGAGGACAGAGGGTCTGAGGACAGAGGGTCTAAGGACAGAGGGTCTAAGGTCAGAGGGTCTAAGGATAGAGGGTCTGAGGACAGAGGGTCTATGGACAGAGGGTCTGAGGACAGAGGGTCTAGGACAGAGGGTCTGAGGACAGAGGGTCTGAGGACAGAGGGTCTGAGGACAGAGGATCTAAGGACAGAGGGTCTAAGGACAGAGGGTGTTGTATTGTCATACTGATATTCTGTCCACTGAGACAAATGTAACATTTGTGATATTGGGCTATAAATAAACATTGATTGATTGATTGATTGATTGATTGATTGATTGATTGATTGATTGATTGATTGATTGATTGATGACTCTTCTTTGACTCCATACTGCATATTTCTTTGCCATTTAATTCCTCAAAATGCGATATTAAAACTGACTTGTGTATATTCGTGGAGAATCCATTTGAAGAGGATGAGCTGGCATTTCGGTCGTCACGAAAAATACAGACACACATTAGCAGGAGAGATCAGACGAGAATGTAAACAATGCCTGACATTTACATTTGACTTCCAGAGATCCTTGAGCAGAATATTGAATGAATGAATCAGGGTTAGATGTGGAGAAGCCATGCAGATTAGAGATGTCCCGATCCGATCACGTGATCGGGGATCGGAGCCGATCACGCGAATTTCAAAAGATCGGAATCGGGAGAAAAAAATCGGGGATCGGGAATTTTCTTCTTTTTTTTCTTTTTCTTTTTTTTTATAAAATATTTATATTATTTTATTTAATGTTACAAAACAAAAATGACCATGTTCACGTATTAAAGTCATCCTGAGGCCTTAGTTTAAAATGACACAACATCATGTATGTGTTGCTTCCTTTGGGCTTGTTTTCAGACCTGGTTGCTTATTTCTCTGAAATCTGGCAACAGAGTGGGCGCAGTGTCTAATAGTAGCAGTAAGCTAACGAGAGGCTACGATCAGCTGGTGACTCGGGAGTCGGGACAGAGAAAATGTCAGGAGTTTGGAAGTATTATGAAATTGAAAGCGAAGGCAGTGTAACAGCCAGATGCAATGTTTGCAAGGCAGAGGTTCTGCGTGGTGGAAAGAACAGAGCGACGTTCAACACGACCAATCTAACAGAACAGTGAAAAGGCCAAACAATAACAGCCAAGATAGCTGAATTCATCGCGTTGGATGACCAGCCGTTATCTATTACCTTTTTTTTCTCTTAATGCATTGCATAAAGATCGGATCGGGAAAAATCGGTATCGGCAGATTGTCAAAATCAAATGATCGGAATCGGATCGGGAGCAAAAAAAGCTGATCGGGACATCAATAATGCAGATCTTGCATGTCTGGAAGCTCAGTAGTTGTGCAATATATTTAGCAGAATGAAGGGGTAAGCACTAAGCGATGCAGTAAATTAAAGTTTGTGTTAATTAGCACACACATTGCACAACAGGGAAACACCTAAAAGCTGTTTTGGTCTCTTAGATGTGAAAGTGCAATAAAAAAAGTATTGTGTCCCCAAAATCAATTGTGATGAATAATTGTGATCTCAATATTGATCAAAACAATCTTGGCCCTAATTCACATTTCGTCCCGTGATTTGGAAACTCATATCTGCCTCGTCTTGAGTTCAAAGGATCCGACTTTTAGGGTTTTCTGGCAGCCTTTGATTGGATTGCATGAGCAGCACATAGTTTCTGAAATGCCCCTCCTCTTTCTCACTGCTGCATACCGAGGCAGCTGCTCACCTTATTAACATTTCATGGAGGGAGAGAGAGGGAGGGAATAAAGCAGCATCTGCATACTGAAGAGGGCAGTGAGGAGCGCTAAATATAACTCAGAGTGTGTTAGCAGCCGACTGTGAGACAGAAGAGGAGCACGTCGACTCACAGAAACACAATCTGTCTGCCTCCCGCGCCTCAGGCTGCCTTTGTTTTCATTTTCATTTGTGTGTGTGTGTGTGTGTGTGTGTGTGTGTGTGTGTGTGTGTGTGTGTGTGTGTGTGTGTGTGTGTGTGTGTGTGTGTGTGTGTGTGTGTACTATCATTACTATACTTGTGGGGACCTAAATCTGTTTACATAGTCACGTGTGGGGACTCGCCTCCCTTATGGGGACAAAATGGAGGTCCCCATGAGGGGCATCATTAATTTTAGGGTGAAGACTTGTTTAGGATTAGGGTAAGGGTTAGGGTTAGGCATGTGTTGGTTATGGTTATGGTTAGGATAAGTCTCCAGGAAATGCATGTAAGTCAATGTAATGTCCCCTGAAGTGATGTATACATGGTGTGTGTGTGTGTGTGTGTGTGTGTGTGTGTGTGTGTGTGTGTGTGTGTGTGTGTGTGTGTGTGTGTGTGTGTGTGTGTGTGTGTGTGTGTGTGTGTGTGTGTGTGTGTGTGTGTGTGTGTGTGTGTGTGTGTGTGTGTCCTTCCCTCGCTGCAGCCACAGTGAAGAAAGTACGGCAGGTCAGAAACGTCAATAAAAGGATTGTTGAGCCCGAGTGTGTCTTTTTGAAACTCTTGAAATGAGGATTTCTCACTATGTTTTAGTTCTGCAGCTGAAACCAAGTATATACAGAATTTGATTTAAGTGGTGAATGTATGCTTTATATTCCCAAATATAACCATTACATCGTGTGAAGCAACCAAATATGTAGTTTTTTTGTGTTATTTTTGTGTGAATGTAAAGTAAATCTTAACATATCAAAGTTAGATCCAAGCATATTGGAGAGACCGTTGTTTCAAAGATTCATAAGTAAAGCAGATTAATTGGAGTTTTCTTTTACGAGTATACATACTTTTTCTTTTTCTGTGGAATAAGTTGTACTGGTGTGATACTTTTCAAATATATGGCTTTTAAGAACTTGTTTTCTGCTATTATCTCCTAAATTTCATAAAATGCTTAAAAAAGCGTATTTTTAAAGCCTGTAAAATGCAAATGTAAGCAACACCTGTGTTTCCTCTCATGTTTAAAGCGATACCAGTGTGGATTGAATCAAAGATGTAAAGTGGAAAGAGGCCGGGGAAGATCCTGAATATCCTCTCTGCAGTAATTCAGCTCAGCTAAGCACGATGTTCCCATGTTTACTCATCACCATCACACTGAGAGACTCAACGCTGAAACCACGTGATGATTATCGCCTAGCAACAGCGTAATAAAACTAGAAAGTCATCACACCTGAGATGTGTGACATTATTCTCTCTCACACACACACACACACACACACACACACGCACGCACGCACGCACACGATGTTGATGGGGGAAAACAAACCTGATCTAATAGAAAACTCTTGTTTTTGTGAAAACCAATTAAAGTTGTTTTCTGTCCCAATTTGTCTCGAGATGAACATCGATCATAGCCGGTGTTCGTCTGCGAACATATATGTCTCATCGTGAGAGATAGTACAGTGTAGGTGGGGTTTGTTCTGTCACTGTCAATCAAATCTGATTAAACCACAGTTTTTAGGTGAAAATAAATTAAAGCTAATGAGGATTATTCTTCCAAACGTAACATTTTGTTGTTGAATATAAAGTGGAAACTACTAATGAGGGCAATACAATACATAATACAAATTGTAAGGGGCTGTTTTTATATTATTAGAGTTATATTAGTAGATCAACATATCACCAGGAAGTTGAATATGAACTATACTGAAATGAAGGTACCTCAATGCACCACTTCTGCCGGAACACATAACGCTAAATAATTAAAACTTTCAGGAGATTTTTCAGAGCCAAAACTTCCCATCTGTTCAGCAGCACAGCTTCTCCTCAGAGACCTGCACCATGTGACCACGTCTTATTAGATGAACTTCAGTTCGAAAGGCAAGACGGGGACGAAATCAGCTGCAAATCACATAACTGCCTGCATGGTGTTTGCTTTGGACGCTGAGGAGTACACGCAGATTTGGAGAAGATATTATTAGGCACTAAGTCAACAGGGCTTTTTGGGGGGGGGGGTTTGGATAAAAATCCTCGTCCCTGGCAGACAGCACGGAGAGCAGAAGGCTGGACAGAGTGGTCGTTACTATCTGGCCAAGAAATATGTAAAAGTAGCCACAGATCAAACCAACAAATCTGATTATACACCAAAAGTGTGGCTTAAATTCGGCAGCGTGGGACGACAAAGCTGTGTCGTGACCCTGTGTGAGTAATAACGCCAGAGTACTATGTTAATGTGTTAAATGGATAATATAATCCGTCCCATATGATGCGTGCTATAATCCAAACTCTGTGGCGTCCCCAGTTTGAACTCAAATCCGACCTCTGCACCACGGTCAGAGATATTTCCTAATTTATGATGTGTACTACGCGATGTTAGTCATTATCTAGTGTTTTCGTGAGTAAAAATTGAAACTATTAAATATTTTCTCAATCTGGCTTTTTTAGCAATGTTTGAACCCACAATATGTACATTTCTGTCAAAAGGGGACTCTCCGTCAAAACAATAAGGACATTTTTGGAGTAATACCTGGCCACCGAATGTTGAAGAGGAAAACTAAGGACAGTATAGCCTTTGCATCTCTTTTAGCACGAAGAAGAATACTCCTAGAATGGAAATCTTCTATACCACCTAAAGCATCTCAATGGCTTAAAGATCTAATGTTGTACCTGAACTTGGAGAAGATTAAATATAACCTGAGGGGCTCCTCAAAACTATTTGAATCTGTCTGGGGCTCTATGATAGCCTACATAGCTGAACTTAAGACACTACATTAAGGAGAAAGAGGGGGAACTACGAATGTATTTTTTTTTTTTTTTTTTTCTTCTCCTTGTATCTCTTTTTATATTAATTTTTTTTTTTTTTTTTTATTTATTTGTTCTGTCTTTGTATACATGTATGTATGTAGGTAGGTACGTGTATGTATGTGCATGTGAACATGTGGGTATACATATGAGTATATGGGTACAAGTATTACTGTTACTATTCTTTATTCCCTTATCTATACATTTTCTTTTAATATTATCTTCTATATTACTTTACTTTTACCTATACAGGTATCTATCTTATTTATTTAGTTAGTTATTTATTTTACTAGCTAGGACCGGGAGGGAGGGAAAGGGGACAAATAAATAAAAATATTGACTGTATAAATGTAAACTCATTGTGCCTGACTCAATAAAAAAAAGTATAAAAAAAAAACAAACAATAAGGAAAGACACACTTTGTTGGTATCGCTAAGAAGTGTTGAATCCTGGGAAATGTAGTTTTTTTCACCACAATTGACATTCACATCCGAAGAAAGTGTGTTTTCATCTGTTTAAAAACTAGAGATAGAAACGGTGGAGATCTAGAAGATGGTGGGATAACAGGATAATAGAAGCCAAATACAGCGTAAACGTATAGCACAGGTGTGTGTTAGTCGTCCATTCGTTCTTACCACTTCAGGTAGCACCTTGGTGGCCAATGCGTGGATGGCTTTACCGATAATGCACAGGGAGGACAGGATGAAAACAACTCCGAGGATAATGCAGGCTCTGTGGAGGAAAAAGAGGTACAGGTATTGTCCACAGTAGATGACCATTACATGTGTGTATGATCTGTGCAATGTGTATTTGTAAAGCGCTTTGAGATTCATTGATAAAGCGCTATAATAGATATAAGGATTATTATTGTAAGTCACTATTCTTCTTCTTCTTCTTCTTCTTCTAAGGGGGGTAGAAAATCAGTGCCTGCTGTTTCCATCACTGTCACGGTGAGACACACACTGTGACTGATTTACTGGGACACAGCAGATGTCCTTTTAAAAACCTTTGCCCAATTAACCAGATCCCGAGGACACACACACACACACACACACACACACACACACACACGACTTAAAACAGCTGGAGCAGAAGTCCGGGTCGTTGGTTTTGACCGGATGAAGTAACTAAGGAAACACCTAACATGTCCAGATTAAATCACTATGTAACACTCACGCTTCTATTGGCTAGCGCTCCAACACATTGTACGTGATAGGCTAAGGGGCGGGACATCTCTAAGCGGTTGACCAATCACAACAGAGCCGGCCAACTAATCAATCCGAGCAGACTGGGCTCTGGTTTCAGACAGAGGGTGAAAAGAGGTGCTGCAGCACAGGCAGTATGAGAACAATAAAGAGCTTTTTAAACATTAAAGCGTGGAGACATGTAGAGACACTAAATACTGATATACACCTGAACATCAGCAGGAGAGGACTCTTTAAAGTAGAGACACTACATACTGATATACACCTGAACATCAGCAGGAGAGGACTCTTTAAAGTAGAGACACTACATACTGATATACACCTGAACATCAGGAGGAGAGGACTCTTTAAAGTAGAGACACTACATACTGATATACATCTGACCATCAGCAGGAGAGGACTCTTTAAAGTAGAGACACTACATACTGATATACACCTGAACATCAGCAGGAGAGGACTCTTTAAAGTAGAGACACTACATACTGATATACACCTGAACATCAGCAGGAGAGGACTCTTTAAAGTAGAGACACTACATACTGATATACACCTGAACATCAGGAGGAGAGCACTCTTTAAAGTAGAGACACTACATACTGATATACACCTGAACAGCAGCAGCAGAGGACTCTTTAAAGTAGAGACAGTGGGGTGTAACGGTATCCGTATTCGTCCCGAACCGTCACGGTTCGGACGTCACGGTTCGGTGCATGCAGTCACACGGCGAATACGCCTTTTTTTTTACGAGTGGGAAACAAGTCTGTCCTTCAGGGCAGCATCCACTACACTATATATAATCCAGGGGGCGGTATTGCGCCTAAAAGCTGTTTGCCAGCCGCCCTTAAACAACAAATGAAGAACAAGAAGAAACACAACAACAAAACGAACTAAATACAAGAAGAAGAAAAGTTAGTATGGCGATTTCAGATAACACACAGGAGCTAGAACCCACCTGCTTCTTTTAAATCAGCTGTGTGGGAACATTTCGGGTTCCCTGTGGACTAAATAACGATGAAGTGTGCGAGTGGTGGATCGGAAGAGGACGGTGTGTCGGCGTTGTTCGATAGCGGTGCGGTATGCTAATGGGAACACACGCCAAACATGCTAAATCATATCAGAAGGGATCACCCAGATTTGCCAATCACCGGAGCCCGGCAGAAGACAACAGCTGTTCAACAGCTGATCCCCGCGGTTTTTAAGAAGCCAAGAGACATGAAAGCCGAGAGACCAACATAAATAACGGAAGCTTTTGGCATATGTTTTTCAACGACTTTGCGCTCTTGAAACACTTTCTTATTATTTATGATGTAAGACATTCTTTTTAGTTTTACAGCTTGATGAAACCGTTTAGTTTGACATCAGCCATTATAGATACTATGGCCATCTCAGTGTGTGTGGTACTGTTTATGGTTTGTTTTTAACTGTTTAATACAGTTAATTATTCAAAATGTCAGAGTTCCTTATTTTGAGACTGAAACTTGCACTACTGTTCAAAAATAAATAACAACAAACCTGGAATTATGCATTTGGGACTTTTTTTTGCTTTTTCTTGTTGTACCGAACCGTGACCCCCAAACCGAGGTACGAACCGAACCGTGACTTCTGTGAACCATTACACCTCTAAGAGACACCACATACTGATATACACCTGAACATCAGCAGGAGAGGACTCTTTAAAGTAGAGACACTACATACTGATATACACCTGAACATCAGCAGGAGAGGACTCTTTAAAGTAGAGACACTACATACTGATATACACCTGAACATCAGCAGGAGAGGACTCTTTAAAGTAGAGACACTACATACTGATATACACCTGAACATCAGCAGGAGAGGACTCTTTAAAGTAAAGACACTACATACTGATATACACCTGAACATCAGCAGGAGAGGACTCTTTAAAGTAGAGACACTACATACTGATATACACCTGAACATCAGCAGGAGAGGACTCTTTAAAGTAGAGACACTACATACTGATATACACCTGAACATCAGCAGGAGAGGACTCTTTAAATTAGAGACACTACACACTGATATACACCTGAACATCAGCAGGAGAGGACTCTTTAAAGTAGAGACACTACATACTGATATACACCTGAACATCAGCAGGAGAGGACTCTTTAAAGTAGAGACACTACATACTGATATACACCTGAACATCAGCAGGAGAGGACTCTTTAAAGTAGAGACACTCCATACTGATATACACCTGAACATCAGCAGGAGAGGACTCTTTAAAGTAGAGACACCACATACTGATATACACCTGAACATCAACAGGAGAGGACTCTTTAAAGTAGAGACACTACATACTGATGTACACCTGAACATCAGCAGGAGAGGACTCTTTAAAGTAGAGACACTACATACTGATGTACACCTGAACATCAGCAGGAGAGGACTCTTTAAAGTAGAGACGCTACATACTGATGTACACCTGAACATCAGCAGGAGAGGACTCTTTAAAGTAGAGACACTACATACTGATGTACACCTGAACATCAGCAGGAGAGGACTCTTTAAAGTAGAGACACTCCATACTGATATACACCTGAACATATGCAGAATAGAGCCCCTTTATATTTAAATGCCACCTTTTGTATCACGGTGCTTTTGTTGACAACCTTGAGCTTGTTACCATGGCAACCGTTCTGTACCTGAGCATCCCTATTGAGCCATATGCCCCCCCCCCTATCAAACGCAGACAAAAAAAATAAAAAATAATATTGATTCTCTGGTTGTCAGTACTCCTCTCACTAGCTATTGTATACATGGTGTGTGTGTGTGTGTGTGTGTGTGTGTGTGTGTGTGTGTGTGTGTGTGTGTGTGTGTGTGTGCGCGTGCGTGCGTGTGTGTGTGACTCACTGTTTGAATCTACCAGATGCTCTGACAGTAAGTTTCATGTGATTCATTCGGTAACAGATGCTGTTGTTTTTTGTTATTGCTGTCAAAGTAATTTCAGTTTTAAAAAAAATGCCAAAACACACACACACACACACACACACACACACACACACACACACACACACACACAATTACATCACGTATATAGGATGTATCATCATCACAGGTGTAATGAAACCATATGGTCAAGCCTAAAACAACTGCATGGTCTGCAAGTAGTCTTTACATTGGATTTTAAGACACAGAATTCACAATATATCGAAAGACAGCCGTCAACACAATATATCTACTTCTTGGACATGTATTTAATATATTTGTATGACATTCTGCAAGATGAATTACATATTTAGTCAGTTTTGATGTAGGTGCCGGTGCAGGCAAGCCATCAAGTAATTACCTCTTTATTACAGAGGGTTTTATGCCTCAAATACAAATTATGTGGGTACCAGTTATGTCCAGCTGCCTGATAATGTCAGGGGTCATATGTCCTACTTAGCTCGACCCTAGATTACAGCAAACAAGGATTTGACGGCCGAAACGCAACATTTTAGACATACAAATGGTAGTTAGCAAACCAATGGGTTACCTGGACACACAAAAGTGAAACGGGTATTATTTTGTACTCACAGGTATTCGCGGTGTGCAGAGTGGACCGCTGACGGGTTGCTGTACCGCCACAGTACTATAGCAGAGGACAACACATCCAGGGAGGCGTCAAACTGCAGAGAGAAAACAAAATAAAACAGTTTCAGATTATCTTATTTTACCCTACAACTTAAAGTGAAGAGGAGACTTTAAAGTTGACTTACAGCAAACGCAAAAGCAGAAGCACTGTGGCGCATGATGGACACAGCTGGGAAGACAATAAAGACACACTGTTAAACAAAAGTAGGCAGTTTGGGTTCAATCAAAACATATTAATAGTAGAAAAAGCTGAATTGTAAAAGGGGGAACATACACATCTTCTTCCCACCTTTAATCACCACTTCTTCCTATAAAAAGTCATGCATTTTCAGTCATCTTTTTACGTTACAAACTGTAGTCTGGTCCCAGGTATATATCCCCACATTAAAGCACTTAAAGGTGGGGTAGGTAAATTTGAGAAACCGGCTCGAGATCGCTAGAATTTTGAAAATACACGACCGGAGATAATCTGCCACTTCCTCACAGAGCCCCTCCTCCAACACACACGAACGCGCACATGACCAATGAGGGCACGAGATGAGTGTGTGCCCCGATGGCAGGCTGACAGGCAGGTAGGCCATCCAGTTACCAGTTGGTCGTGCTTTTTACAGAGCTACGGCTTCTACAGATGATATTTTTTTTATGGATTTGTTGTCAAAGCACTTCAGATATTCATTGCTATCGGGATGTTCAGAGCATTCTATGGAATATAACAACAAGTGTATCTCGAGCCGGTTTCTGAAACTTACCTACCCCACCTTTAAGTACATAAGAGTTGACAAATCCGAAAAGAAAGTAATATTACTAATAAAAGATTATTAATACTCAGCTATACATTCATTATCTTCAGTAGTGTTTACGTGACGCATGCTTCCCACCAAGGACAAATTAAGGCAAGGCAAGTTTATTTATATAGCACTTTTCAACACAAGGCAATTCAAAGTGCTTTACAAAAGTACTGACACCAGGATAAGGATGTCATGGTACAAACAAATCAAAACAGCTGACAGGCCCCTCATTCATACTGCAGTGATGGATCAAATCATCAGATCGTATCGTTAATGCAGCAAACCTTTTATTGACTGAGTGTTTTAATTGTGGCTAAGTGATAAATGATGTGTTGAAAGCAAACACTGAGCATGCATAGATGGCAGGGAGGAACCCTTTCCTCACAGGTTTATTTTTCGCGGCGCTCGGGCCAGAGACTCGCCTCAGCCTGCCTGCACAAACACTTCCCTTTCGCTTCTCAATATTATTTCTGAAGCAACAAAAGCAACATCATAGTTGTATCCACTTCCCAGCTCCTTTCCCCTCCTTCTCAAGCCTCCCGATCTCCTTTCCCTCTTCTTTCTTTATTGTTTTACCGACAATCAGCCAAGGTGCAATAATCCACTTCCCCAGGCCGCAATGAAAACAGAGCTGCCTGTGCTCGTGCTTTCGAGAACACTCCAGCTCACATGAACAACCCCTGAATACAGATGAGATTGTGAGCTTTGTTTTGTAATATGAGAGATCTGCAGAGATGGAAGCAATACGTCTGACACATCGAGGCACAGTTGATCCCTGCTTTAACATACAAGACGTTATTTCAGTGCGGTGACAGACAAGAAATACAAGTCGATAGATGTTCATGGAAAGGGAGGAACCAGATCTCACACATCGGCGAGAGTTGACATAACAAGGACGCTGCGTGACGTGACGAGGCTCTCTTTTTCTGTTCACACATGAAGGGCTTTGACACGTCATTAACTGAGCATGCATGTATGTATATACACGTGGGTAAAATACAAAACTATCTGCTATAATCTTCAGAGAGCCACACAGTGACTTGATAGCTTTTATCTTGGAAGTTATTTCATGCAATGTTATGAAACTTTCCAGCTGGTAGAGGTCCTATTTTGCATGGAAACCTCACCGATCTGCGCGTGAACATCATAAGCTGGTGGTTAGATCATCTAGAAATGTATGCTGCTGCTCTCTCATCCCCTCTTTCCTTCCCCTCTCTCCTAGCTCCTTCATTCGGAGCAGAGACAAGAAGTTGTGTGTAAATGAATCTGCTGCGGCTCTTCAAAGCGGAGCCCAGCGACGGCTAATTGGCTCCCAAGAAAGCTTGGTGGGTGTCAGCAGAGACGGAGCTCTAGCATCGCAGCGGGCTATCACACACACACACACACACACACTAACACACACACACACATATATGAGATCTCCTCCATCCCCCCCCTCTTCCCTCCTTGTCTCATCTAACAAGAATCGCAGGAGTACAGAAGATAAAACCCCATCTGAGCTCTGCCTGTTCATTGGCTGTTTCTGGAGCTGCATTATGCAAATCACTGCCAACCATATTGTTTTGTACACGTGGCGGACGGATGCTGTTAGTCTCACTCTGCTGCTGTAACAACACCTTGTTCTGTAAGCTGCAGAGAGGGGCTGATTACATACATAACAACTTTCTAGACACAGCGTACCTCCCTATCTCTCACCAGCTCCAGTGGGGACCTTGTTCCCTGAGTGTGCCGCTACCCTTTGCCCTAGTGATGGCAGTTTGACACTGAAGCTTCGAACGGAGCTTCAACCCTGGACTTCCTATTCCATAGAAGCAGTGCTTCGAAGCTTGCTTCAAATCACGTGACATGTGACGTCCGAAGCAGCAACTGCTTCAAGTCACGTGACATGTGACGTCCGAACCAGCAACTGCTTCATTTCCTGAATGAATCACTTGACTGGTTCACGGTCCATTCACGCGATTCAATGCACTGCCGCCTCGTCTCGATTCTGACAGGTGACAGGTTGAAACAGTTTCAAATTTGAGCGCTTCAACACTTAACCGCTCTAAACAATGCGCAATGTGTGGGTTGTTGTTGCTGTTGAGTTGTTGTTGGCATTGCATTTGAATTGGATCATTATAGAGCAAGCCAGGAAGAAACATAGGTCGTTATGGCTTGTGAAACACTTCGAAATGTGGAGAAGCTGTGAACAAAAAGAAAATGAGTAATATAAAAACACTTTGATGGACTAAGGAATAGATAGCCCAGTGGATAGAGCCGGCGGCCAGGGTGCGGCGATGTCCTCCGTGCAGCTGGTTCAAAGCCCGGAATAGTTAAACTTTTAATCATTGCTTTTCAACTTTAATACTTTAATGACTGATAAAAGGCCCTCTCAGCCCAAAAAAAGGTCCAGCACTCTCTATTACACACACAATTATCAATCTTTAATTGCAAATAGAACATGATATTCAGTCTTAGTGTGTGTGTGTGTGCGCATCGAATATTTTTCAGGCAAAGATACTTTAAACCCACTGCAGCCTTGCACTTCGCCAGGAGAGGTCGCTGTAACTGAAGCTTCGAGAAATGAACCTATTTCCGACACAATTGTCCAAGTGGTTCGAAGCTTCTTTCAAAGCTTCATTTTGCCATCACTACTTTGCCCTCAACCTGTCCTAAGGGAGTGCTTGTTCTTCCGTCTGTCCGTCTGTCTGTCTGTGTCTGTGTCTGTGTATTCTCTTGTTCCCATTAACCCAGCCACATTTGTTCTTGTCTTGTATCTATATATACGCCGGGATCCGGAGTCGAGGCTGATCCTCTTGCTGTAGTCCTGTGTCCTGGATCCTCTATCCTGAGTTCTGGATTAAGTCGTGGACTTCGGGTCGTGGCTGATCCTGTCTCTGCGGTCCTGCCTGGGTCTCGTCTTGCTGCTTCCCTGATGGCTTCCTCAGGACTGTAGCTGACATCCTCGTGGATTCATCCTCTCATTACAGACACGTGCATTTCCTAACATTCGGTCGCTATGCTGTGAAATGTATTATCTCTTGGATTTACACACGGCATCTATTGCACGTCTGTCCGTCCTGGGAGAGGGATCCCTCCTCTGTTGCTCTCCCTGAGAATTCTCCCATGTTCCCCTTAAACTGTGGGTTTTCTCCGGAAGTGTTTCCTTGTACGATGTGAGGGTCTAAGGACAGAGGGTCTGAGGACAGAGGGTCTAAGGACAGAGGGTCTGAGGACAGAGGGTCTAAGGACAGAGGGTCTAAGGACAGAGGGTCAAAGGACATAGGGTCTAAGGACAGAGGGTCTGAGGACAGAGGGTCTGAGGACAGAGGGTCTAAGGACAGAGGGTCTGAGGACAGAGGGTCTGAGGACAGAGGGTCTAACGACAGAGGGTCTAAGGACAGAGGGTCTGAGGACAGAGGGTCTGAGGACAGAGGGTCTGAGGACAGAGGGTCTGAGGACAGAGGGTCTAAGGACAGAGGGTCTGTGCTGTTGTATTTGCTGTAAAGTGTCTCTACTGTAGGCTATTTTTATTATATGTACAGAACTTTGGCTCGATTATATATATATATATCATTTATAAATGTGCTATATAAATAAAACTTGACTTGATTTGATTCTACTCTGCAGACAGATGATCATGAGCTGGCTGGAGGTGACACTGTGGGTTCATTACATTACTTTTATCCAAAGTGACTAACACACAGTGAGGGTTGGCCTCCGCCAGGGCTGCGCTTTGTCACCAATCCTGTTTGTAACCTACATGGATCGGATTTCGAGGCGTAGTCGTGGGGGGGGGGGGGTCTGCAGTTCGGTGGACTAAGGATTGCTCCACTGCTTTTTGCAGATGATGTGGTTCTAATGGCTTCATCGGTCTGCGACCTTCAGCACTCACTGGATCGGTTCGCAACCGAGTGTGAAGCGGCTGGGATGAGGATCAGCACCTCCAGATCTGAGGCCATGGTTCTCAGCAGGAAACCGATGGACTGTCCACTCCAAGTAGGGAATGAGTCCTTACCCCAAGTGAAGGAGTTCAAGTATCTCGGGGTCTTGTTCTCGAGTGAGGGAACAATGGAGCGTGAGATGGGCCGGAGAATCGGAGCAGCGGGAGCGGTACTGCAGTCGCTTTACCGCACCGTGTGACGAAAAGGGAGCTGAGCCAGAAGGCAAAGCTCTGTGTCTACCGGGCCGTTCCTACCCTCACCTATGGTCATGAAGGATGGGTCATGACCGAAAGAACGAGATCGCGGATACAAGCGGCCGAGATGGGTTTCCTCCGCAGGGTGGCTGGCGTCTCCCTTAGGGATAAGGTGAGAAGTTCAGTCATCAGGGAGGGACTCGGAGTTGAGCCGCTCCTCCTTCGCGTCGAAAGGAGCCAGTTGAGGTGGTTCGGGCACCTAGTTAGGATGCCACCTGGGCGCCTCCCTAGGGAGGTGTTCCAGGCACGTCCAGCTGGGAAGAGACCGAGGGGTAGACCTAGGACCAGGTGGAGGGATTATATCTCTTCGCTGGCCTGGGAGCGCCTTGGGATCCCCCAGTCAGAGCTGGTTGATGAGGGGAAAGGAACGTTTGGGGCTCTCTGCTGGAACTGATACCCCGAGACCCGACCACGGATAAGCGGGAGAAGATGGATGGATGGACTAACATACATTCAGTACTGTTGACAATCCCCACAGGAGCAATTTGGGGTGAAGTGTCTCAGGGACACAACGACATGCAGTGGGATTCAAACTTGCTATCCCCTGATTCGAAGTCCATCGTACTATCCACTTAGCCACAGCCTCCTGATACAAATAGACTGTCCAGTTCAGGCTGAATTAAAGGACATCAAACAGCTAAAGCTTAGAGAAAAGTGTTGATCCTATCCTCTAACTCAAAGCAACAGTGAATGTGCTGCCTATCCAGACCAGGGGGGTGTATTACGAAGCAGGATTTTCGCTTAGCCGGCCTAATTCAGGGAAAACTCCGGCTTTCCGGTCCTCCGAAGCTGGTTCTCTTTTTAGCAGGCTAGATCTCCATGGTAACTTATGCTTAGCGGCTAACCTGGTCGGGACCAGGTTAGGTTGCAGGCTAAGAGCTCAACTCAGTGAAAGCACTGCCTGCTGACCAATCAGAGCTCAGTGTGCGGAGTTTAAAGCGATCAAGTCATATTACAGGAGAAAGGAAATACAGAAAAGCTGCCGTCGCAGGAAAGACGGCCGGTAAAAATCACCGACTGTGTGAACGTGAACATTAATAGAATATCACCTCCCATCTTCAGAGCAATCTGACTATTATAACATTAGCGTTAAGAACGCTTACTTAAATATCTGCCACGACATAAGTAACCGGATCAGAGTACATTAAGTACAGTCCGCGGCATATCACTTCATAATGTATCATATATCTCCTTATCTGAGTCAGCTGAGCCGTATCTGGCCGTGCAACACTCACAGTGTCACAGACTGGATGCAGAAGTATTATTTTAAGCAACACATTAAGTTGACGAAACACTCGAGTACAAATGTAATGAAAGTCAGATCGTGTTTTAGACGGCAGTGATATCATAAACCTGTTAATGGACGCATTAACACTTGTTCTGTTCCTAGCTGTATTCACCTTGCAGGTGCAGCTCTGAGGCTTTGATCCTGATCAAGAGTTTAAGTCCTGGATGTTTAAAGTTTAATTTCTTCATTTTTGTCTAGTATTAAAGTTCACTTTTCATTCAGGAAGTATGACGCTGCGCTGTCAGTGCGCTTCTCCATGTTTGTGATTGGTCGAATGCTCCAAATACCACCCCTTTCATGTGAACGCGCACCTAGCTAGATAGGACACGGCTGGCTTGAGCGATCCACTTGATAACCAGCGTCGTAGTACCGTTTAGCGAGAGCGCGTATGTTTTGGATTAGGCCAATCGGCTAACTCGAACATATCCAGGTTAGGTTGAACCGGCTTCGTAGTATCGGCCCCAGGGCTCTTTCAAAGCAACAGTATCCCCTCTCTCTTCTGTGACATACACATGCTATTTTTCCCACTGTAACATCTATGTGATAAGCTGCACCTGCCTGCCCTCGATCCCATTCACACACACACACACACACACACACACACACACACACACACACACACACACACACACACACACACACACACACTCTCTGTGTGCTAAAGAAGGCGTCTTTGCCATGTTTGAGTAATGAGAATGTTCTACAAGATGTGTAGCTTTAATGCTGGCATCATGCAGAGCGAACAGGGAGCAGCTTAAGATAATTCATCACGAAGATATGTTTCATAGCTTGTTGTGTTGACGTTAATAGCTTGTGTGTAGAGACATGAGAGTGGTATCACTGTTCTTATCTAACTCAGCAAGAAGGCAAATAATGCTCCATTTCCTTTAATAATAAAATGAAAGTGATCAGTGATTTATAGATAGAACATTTCCGGCTTGTCCTTTTTGATAGTTTAACGAGGCCATTAGGGCTACACATAGCACTTATTGTCATTGCTGATTCACCTGTTAATTATATTCTAAACTAAAAATTGTGGGAAATGTCCACATCCATTTTTCAAAATACAAGGTCTTTAATTATCTTGATTGTCATTAGTCATATGTACGTTAGCAACAATGTAAAATGCCTTAATATATGATATTAAACGCCTATAATATCATATATTAAGGCATTTTCTGACGTTTTTGCTAGAAAAATGAGCGATTAATCCATTATGAAAATAGATATTTTTCTTCTTCTGCTCTGCTCTAGATAGCATAAAGGCACTTTTCATATTCTTTTTAACACACATATAGCCATTAAGAGTCAAACCCATACCTTGTTTTTATTCAGGACATCAATGACGGAGTAATGGTTTTAATATTTGCTTTCTCTGTGTACTTTCTACCGCCTGAGTCCATTCGTTTCGTCCTTTGAATTATGTCTTACCGTGTTTACTCAGTTTACAATGTCCCCGAATGCAAAAGCTCCTTATAGAAACACGCAGTGTGCCAACAGCTGGTTCACAACCGGACTCTCACACATGTTGCCAAACAGGAGGTTTGTCGTTGCTTGTTTGCTAATAAATGTCGCTTACTACAATATTACACAGGAAGTTGCAGATGGAATAAGAAGTAGAATCCGCACAGCAACTGATAAGCTCATAGTGCATCTAGTTGACTAGTTGTTGGGTATAGAAACATGTTAATTACCGTCCAACACCTTTTTTAGTCCACAACATTAAGACATCCAGTTTAATGTTATAATTGAGTAAAGAAAAAACCTTACGTTTACATTAGCGAAGCTGAAATCAGAGAATATCGAGTTTTTCTTCTTAAAAATGAACCAAACCAATGAATTGATTATTAAAATAGTTGGAGGTAATTATAATGTTCAACAACTAACTAATATATCTGTGTAGGTCTACTTATAGCTCTGTGAAGTACACACACCTGTATATTAGCCCCATTAAGTCTCTTCCACTATTGTACGTCTAGTATGTTGCATGTAGGAGGGTGCTGCCAAATGCTGTAGCTAATGTACATAGGACCATAACGCCTTGGGTCTTAAGGGGTTAATTAAACACACAGTTGAACATACATAACAGAAGGAAGCTGAGACAGACCTGCCCAGACTTTATCAGAGACAGGAAGTGGGCAAAACGTTTGAAACAACATGTACTCAGGAAGAGGGGCAAAAACAAGATGGCTTCACTCCAACAGCAACTCGCTGCACTGACTCTAACCCACGAGGTCAACCAATCCAATTCCAATCCTTAATTTCCTTCTCAAACAACAAGCCTGATTCATTTATTGAACCACTGGTATTTCTCACTAACTGTTTTTTCTCCCGAGTGTCAGAATCGAAGTGAAACGACTGTGTGTGTGTGTGTTGAGTAAAGACGCTGTTAACTAGAACTGCTGCCGCTGCTGCCTCGTTCAACTCGACCTCTGCTTATTTCTGCAGCTCATTTGCAAGCAGTGCCACGTTTCATTTATGAGTGAGAGCGGGCATGATGTGGATATAAATGTTTGATGCATAAAATATGTTCAGTAAAGAGACATGTTTGCAATCTTTAAAGGTGGGGTAGGTAATGTTGGAGAAACCAGCTCGGGTGCGCTAGAATTTGAAAATACACAACCGGAAGAAATCTGCCACTTCCTTACAGAGCCCCTCCCCCAACACACACGAACGCGCACATGACCAATGAGGGCACGAGATCAGTTTGTGCCCCGATGGAAAGCTGACAGGCAGGTAGGCCATCCAGTTACTTTAGCCGGGCCGGCTCAGATGATTGGTCGAGCTTTTTACGGCTTCCACAGATGAATTTTCTTTATGGATTTTTTGTCAAAGCACTTCAGATATTCATTGCTATCGGGATGTTAAGAGCATTCCTTGGAATATAACAACAAGTGTATCTCGAGCCGGTTTCTCAAACTTACCTACCCCACCTTTAAGGTCTATATTAGTCCATGAAGAACAACATGCTATCTTTACAGAAAAATAGTGAGGCTACACTGAGCAAATTCATCTGTCAAAGCCCTGCTCTGTATTCCCTGCAGAGGAAGAAGCATCGTCATGTGAATAAACAAGACAAGGTTTAGAGAATATCGTAAAATAATCCTCATCCAAAGTAACATTTTGCCTATTTATCAAAGATATCTGACACAGATTCAAGTGTGTCAAGTGTCAACAAAGAGAAAAACAACATGTAGCCTGAGTTAGATCTACAAAGTCGAGCACTTCAAGCCTTTGACATGCAGAGATATGAAAAATAAGGGATGTCAAAGTCTGAAAAACGTCACAATTCTTCCCTTTCTCCCCTCAATGAATGACTCATCTTATCTATGCAGAAACCAGGACTTCTTCTTCTTCCTCCGACAGAAATAAAACCCAAGGTCAAGTTCACACTGTTGAACAGCACCAACGCTTCCTGTGGCTTTGTTGCCTGAGAGAAGTTGACATTTGAAGTGGAAGCCATGGGAGTTTGAAGGACGTCAAAGCAGGGTGTTTTAAGTGCAGTTGTTTAATCAGCCTATCATATGCCACGGTAAATAACAAACCCGTCCTTCAGCTGAAGAACCGAGCAGCAGGGAGCGTTACTCACTGAAAGAGACGACGGCCAGGATGAGCGTGATCACGATGGAGACCCAGGACACCCAGAGAGCTTTCTTACGATAGCTCTGAGCTTCGTGAGGCTTCAGACGCATGCTGCTCTCCAGAAGACCTGCAGACAGCAACACACGACTCAGAGAGGGATTACGACGTCTACTTGTGCAATAAAAACATTTATTTAGTATTATGAAAGAGTGTTGTATTTTTGCAGAAAGCAGTATTGGTAGTAAACGTTAATATATAGTTTATCACAGGTAATATCATTATGACAATATTCAACGTCATCGCATAATACATATTTTCCTCTTCCCTAATACCGAACTGATAAGCATTAAACTGACTTAAATCATATGTAAGAGGGATTGTGAGTAATCTATGAAATATATATCACTATAGAGTTTATACAGCTATGATTTAGCTAATCTGCACTTAACACAAAGTACAGCAGGAGATGATGGTACTGTCATTAACGTCATATCAGTTACGGGATCATAAACACCCCGAGGGAAATATCTGAACCAGACTTCGTGGCAATGCATTCAAAAGCTGTCAAGACATCACATTCCTCAGCTTAACATTGATTTTGGTGCAAGCGGTAACAGCCAAATCAGTCCATAATTATTATTTTATTACACTACTAAATGATTTGTGTGCAATTAAAACACAATTTATTTAAATTTTTCCAGAGAAAATCCAGTAACTATGTCCTATAATGTTAACAAAATGTCTAAAAAATGTAACTAGTGGACTAACTATTTAAGTCACAAAATAATTTTAATTAATTCATACAAAATCAATCCCAACTGTAAAAAGCTATTGATGCAAAAATATTATCTAGAATTGCCACATATACAAATATATTGATGCTAATACTTTTACTTGAGTAAGATTTTGAGTACACGACTTTAACTTGATGAAGTATTTTGACAATAATAATATTACTTATTCCACCATTATTGTTAACATCGTATCCCACCGCCTACCTCCGTCGTCCAAGCTGTCTGTTATCTTCATCTCCTGGTCCATCTTGAGACCCTCTCCCCGACTTTCAGTGTCTGTCTGCGGCTGCTGCTGCTCCGGGGATTCCTCCTTCTCGCACTGCCCGTTCTCCACAACAACCGGGTCCGAAACGGCGGTGGATTCTGCCGGTGTGGAGTCCGTCATCTTCTGGACACGTTGCGGTTCCAATTACGCACGCCAAAAATGTTTCACCTGGGCGAGAAGTGCAGGCTTTCAACGGGGGAGACACCCAGACACAGAGAGGGGAGGGAGACGCCAGGTCCAGATGCGCAAAACTGCATACTGTGAGGTGAAGCAAAACCGGAAATTAACAGATGGTTGTTTCAAAACAAAGCAGTGTTGTGCACCTGAAGGAAACACAACGTGTTTAAAGCGTCCATGCTCTTTTGATTTGGACATACTGTAAAGGCTTGCATTGTCAGCACCGTATTTATGAGACAAAAAGTGCAGACTTGTATTTGTATTTAACCGTAAACGCGGTTGTAGGCTGCAAATTGGGAACTTCACTAAAGTATCCACCTCCTTTTTCATTACATTACAACAAACAGTCATTTAGGCTGATGCTGCACATTTTAAATGCATAACTTTAACTTGTAAGTCATTTTATTTAATAGCCATTATTTGTATTGGTGGGCTGAAATACACAGGTTAAGACAGGTTTATAGCTAATGCGATGTGTTTACATTCAATTATGCCTTATTGTTATTACAGTCATTGTCTATCTGTTTATTTGAAGGCGTTGCGCTGACAACCCTGATGCTCTCTGTTGGGAAACGCCATAGAAAAATATTCACAACAATTCCAAAGCGTCCCTTCTGGGTAAATTCGTGATGTCGTGAATACCAACACCTGGACTCTAATTACCTGTTGACCCCAGAGGGTGAAGAGGAGTTTTCATCATCATCCTCATCACACAACAGTCCTGCATTGATGTGGATGCATTGATGTGTTTATAAGCAGACATTTGTTTTCTCTGCGTAAAAATGACTTTTCCCAATGGATTTACTTAATTATTTAATGACAGACTATTGGTTGCATGTAGTTCATTTAGACTGCTTATACATTGTGTAAACTTCACAGGTTCCTTGTTTTGTTAGATCGCTTGGTGCAGAGTGTACTTGATGTGTGTTCTCTGCTTCCCTTTAGTGGCAGAAAGAGAGCAATGCAGAGCAGATGCTCCACCATGTGGCAACACACTGTACATGCTTGCATAGGTCAAATATGATGATTTAAATTAGGGTAATAAAGACGTTTTTTAGACTTCAATTGATTAGGAAGCCTTAACAACATACTGTAATACATACAAAGCACAACTTTGGGCTGGATAGTCTTAATTATATTGTTCAAATATTTGCAATCTGCAATTTTAGAGAGACGTTAATAATAATAAACTCTTATTTCTAATGGGGCAGTACACCCCGCTAAACTAGATATTGCAGCCCTTATTGCTATAGTGAAAATGACTAAAACTGTCCACATCTTTTATTCTGCATTATACTACACCGGATCTCACCTGGTTTTAATGTACACTGCTGTTTGTAATATCTATACTGCCTTATACTGCTGTTAGTGGACATAATGTCAGATGTATTACTACTAAACATCACTGTGCACTTGACTGCTGTTTTTGGTTCCGATTTCTGTTGTTCTTGAGTAAAACACTCGATGCTCTTTGCACCTCCAGCATCCTGGGTGCGCTGTGCAGAAAGCAGTCCACCGGTAAACCCCATCTCGTCCTTCCGGTGCCCCCTCACTCCCTCCCGATGCTAGCACCGTCTTGGCTGCGGGAGCGTAATGGCGGTGCACCGGGGACCCTCCACCAAATGGATCTTCTCCCGGGAGCAGCTGGACAACACGCCGTCCCGACGCACCGGAATCGAGGGCGACCGGGAGCTCTCTTACCGGCAACAAGCGGCCAATTTAATCCAAGATATCGGCCAGAGACTCAACGTGTATCCTTCCAAAAAAAAAAAACCCTCCAGGATAACCGGCCCACTGGTGTTAGCTCCTGTTAGCATTAGCTTCAAGAAACACCCAAACCGCAACACGTGTTAAAAGTCGGGTTTTTTTGGACAATCAAAACAGACGGAAAATCTTTTACTTACAGATTTCTTAAGGGTTGTTTACATCGGATTGCAAAGTGTTTATATTCAGCCTGCAGGAAACGTGAAGGCCTGCCTGCTAGTTAGCTTAGCTATTGTTGTGTCTCTTCTTACTGCAGTCCATTGTTAGCTTTGTGTCTTATGATATCTGTAATCCACAATCAGCTTTCATGCCAAGTAGCTTTACTATACAAGGAATTTGTTTTGGTGTATATGATGCATACATACACACACACACACACACACACAGGTAAAGAGGATTTCAAGTAAGTAAGAAAAACAACAATTTATATAGAAAAAAGCTGTTATTCGTCAAGATGGAGACAATTATTGCAGCAAAAGTAAAAAGGCACAATATTAATTAAGAGGCATGAACACAATTTACAAAACTAAACATCCAGGTGGACACCAGCAAGTAACAGTATTTAAAATTAAAATTAGCATGTAGAAGTAGTCTGATAGTGAAAATATTATTGCACAGTTATTACAGAAGTTGAATAGTCTTAACTAAGAGATAACCAGGCAGTACACATCATAATTATAAAGTGATATATATATATATTGCATGGTTACTAATACTGGTGCCCTTATTATCACCATGTCTCATTCCTTAACGGCACACCCAGCTCCCAATTGATTATCAACACTGCTATAGTATATATGCACAGATTTTATATGATTCACTCCTTCAGCAAATTCCATAGAAATGTAAGTACGACCGCAGCGTTCGCCGATGCTATAAATACAGCTGGTGCCGCCTATGAAAACTGACTGAGGTTTTTCTTTCTTCTTCTGTTTAGGTTATTTCTCAGACGACGCTGTTCCTGGCAAGCCAAAGTCCGAGGAGCAGCCCAGAAAGCTGGAGCATGTCATTAAAATAGCCCATGCCTACATTAACCCTCAAGAGCCTGCCCTCGACCCTAAGAGCAACGTAAGTGAACCACGGAGTAAACATTCATGCAATTGTTAGTAACTCGTAAAGTGTTGTTGTGAAGCTTCAGTATTTCGCTCTTTAAGCAACCCTTC
>JAMFTG010001209.1:0-20000 GCA_023974075.1 Chaenocephalus aceratus
GTGTCTGAGGTTGGAATTGTGTAGGATTGTATTGTAGTACTTGTGGTGGGTTTTGTATTTGTTGATGCGGACAATCTCTGGACCAATTGTCCATCTGACCGCATGTGTAAAAATCCCACTTTCTTGAAACCCTTTCCTCCGCCTTTCCTCGGAATCTTCCTCCACCTCTTTGCTGGTACTGCATCTGATTTTCTGGCACCACCTGAGCTTGAACTGTTAGCGGTGCCTGCATTACTGTCTCCGTTTCTACGGTCTTCTCTGCTAGTATGGCATTTGCCTTGCCACTTTCTTGTTTTATTAGCTTCGGTATCTCTCTCAGCTACTTTTATCTTCAAAAGTTGTAGTTGTAGTGTTTTTCATTTCTTCGTCATTTTCCCACTTTGTTGCCTGGTATTTCATATCGTGGTGAATGAGATGTAGTCTCCATTCTTCAATGGGTTTATTGTCCAATCCCACCACTCTTCCAGACGTGCCTGCACTGATCGGGGAGAAGGGCTTTAATGACACGTTCTTCCACAACATTACGACAGCCGAGAAACGTCATGCCGTTCTCCAGTGCAGTCCTCCCACACATCTCTTCAAGAAGGCATGCATTTCTTCCTCCGTGCCTTTCCTCAGGCTGTTGAGGGCATGTAAACTGCGTGTTGTCGGGTAGATGTGACGAATAGCAGCCCAATAATTCGACCTGATGTAGTTGAATGGAGTTTCATCTGGGTCATTTGTGCAATTGGCCTCGAATCTACTGCTCTTGCCCCTAGTCTTCCTTCTATCCGTCCAAGCAGGGCTCTCATGTCTCCCAAGCACAGGTGGTCTTGGACAGTGTACTTCTCCAGATCATTCACCCACTTCTGACCTCCTTTCGTCAGTGGAGGGTAGCTTTGACACTAGTGCTTTCCATGTCCCTGTGAGTCATGATTGGTATTGAAATCCTCCTCTTCCAGCCGCTATCAATGGCATGGAGGTATGTGCACCGGTCTTGGTTCTTTTAGTTTTGGGGCATGTCCCAGGGTAATGTTGCTCGTTTCCGCTGTCGTCATTTTCATCTCCCTGTCCATTGGAATAGTCAGGAGAGTAGTTTGTCCGGCGTTTTCTTTGTTCTTCTTGTTCTCTCCTCTGTCTATCTGCCACCATGTCCTGGAATCTTACATTTTCTTGTTGTCTTTCCGCCAGAAGTTGTTGGTATTTATCTTCTTCCCTTTGTCTTTCTGCAATAATGTCATTATGGGCTTCAACTGCCTTCCGTCTTTCTTTAATAATGTCATTATGGGCTTCATCTGCCTTTTGTCTCTCTTCCATTCCTCTGATGAGTTCTGCTTCCATTCTTCTGTCGAGTTCCTCCAGTCTTCTGCCGAGTTCTGCTTCCATTCTTCTGCCGAGTTCTGCTTCTATTCTTCTGCAGAGTGCTTCCTCTCTTCTGCCGAGTCTTCCATTACTGGCAGATCTTCTGCTGCTACCACATGTAAGCTGTTTGTCAATCCCTGGCTGGTATATTTTAGATAGAGAATCAGATTTGCAACCATAACTTTTCTTTTTTCAGCTTTTTTCATAGCGTTTTTAGCAGGTCCATACCGAGGGGGTTGTCCGGCTTTGATCCATGCTTTTTCCTGTTGTAGGTATTCAGCATTCTCATATTCAACTACAGCTTTTCTATGGGCTTCCGTTGGTCCAGGTTGATCATCTGCTGGAATCAATCCTCTCGTTTGCCACTGCTTGAACAGTTCCTCTATTTGGTTCCATGTTTTCTGTCTTTTAGTGGGAACTGTCCCAGCATCTGACCAGGTGTTTACTCTCGCCTTAATATCTGCAGTTGTGCCTGGCACTGGAGTGCTCTTAACTTGGTGTCTTCTGGCGACATGTTTCTTAAATTCACGGATAATATTATTAAGTTATCAAAAATGAATTACTAATCCTCTGAATAGTACCTTTGTATTCTTTATAAAGATATCCTATGTCATCTGAACTTAACTTTTACATTTTTTTTTTTTTTTTTGAATTTGGAAAAATAAATGTAAATGTTGTAAAACTGAGATTAGAAAGTCAAAATTAGACAAAATTAAAATTATGCAAATTTCTAAAATCTAAATAAATAAATGAAAATGAACAGTGTATGGTTTTTACTTTGTAATATGAAAATAGGAATATGGTGCAAATCCAAATAAACCGTGTAGGTCTACAGTGTATACTAAAGTTTATGAAATTATGCAAATATCATAAAATGTGTTGACTACAATACTTCAATTCAAAGAAACCACATGTAATCTTTATCTGTGTGATGAAGAATGTATTAACTGTAATACTTAGTATGTCCGCTAGGGGAGCCGTTTCATTTGTACCTCCTCTCAAATGTATCAACTAGTACTTTCGGTTCATAAACCTACTTCCTGTTTATTTCCTCAAAATATAAAGTTCAAATTACTTTTTTTGAAAAGCATGAAAAACAAAACAACTCAATCTACTCTCAACGTTAATCTACACCATCCCTGTGTATTCAATCAGTAGTTACCGGTTGTATCTTTACTCGAACTATTTCACCACTAATAATGCTAACTGGCTAGCTAACTAGCTTAGCAGTATAGCATTAACCACATGTGATTGGGGGAAGGGGAACAATGGGAACACTCAACGTCTGCAGATAAATAACCACACTGCTTGACAATACAAAACAATCTTCATTTATCTTAGCTCTAATTCTATAGATGCTGACCTTAAAAGCTGATCTCATACCAATCTTGTACACAATCGTTTCGGCTTAGATCATCACACAAACTTTATTAAACCACACTACGCAGGTTTAACACATCAAACATATAGACTAACATGAATGGACCCAGTCCAGCGTAAAACAGAGGTATCCCAGATACAATCTAGTGCCTCCCCAGAAGGTCTTAATACTATGTAATATTCACATTAATCGGGCGGCGCCGAAGATACAACAGAGATGAATAGAAACACTATATACACACTCCACACCACTTGCAATCACCACGGAATTAAACAGGTAACTGTCTCACCTTTCATTTAGGCCCAGCCAAAAACTTAGTGTGATGCTAGTTAGCTTGCAGCCTTCCCCCGTCTTCCAGCTCAATCCAGCTTCAGGGCCCACCCAGGGACGCCAAATGTTAGTAAATTCTAGAGCCCTGAAGGCAGGAGAGACTGAAAAGAGTCAAGGGAAGCTTATAAAAGTTAACAGCATTTAATTACACAAAAGATGCGGTGGTGTGCATTACAACATGAAATATGGAGTGGAGGCGGCTCTCCCCATGCGTCCGGTCAGCCGGAGGAAGAGGTCCATCTTTGGCTTGCTCTTCCTGTTGTCATCTGAGGTCTTCTCCTATTGGCCGACGTCGTCGGGGGCGGGTCCAATGCAATTCCTGCCTTGTTCTGTCGTTAAATTACATCATTCTGGTGTCTGTGGTTATTTAAACATTCCCTAATAAACGTTATTCAGCGGCAATAGATGAGTGCTAACCCCAGTGTGCTCTGTGTACAACACCACATGTCATTTCACCGTTGATTCATGGTTTCAAAATGCAGCATTTCGCCACATGCTAATGCTAACCGGAAGTGAAGCATTTTCAGAATAAAAGTTAATAGTTAGTGAACTTCAGGTTTTTCAGAATAAAACTGATTTAAATTAAATAGTGTATTTAATTCAAATTACGCCATATCAACATTGATTTTAATTTCTAACACTGCGAAACCAAAATTTTCCCAAACCGGAGACTTCAAAGATGCTGGAGGATTTTCGAGCTCAACTTTATCTGCGTTCGCCATTTCGACAGTTCCTCAAATCACTGACTACATTTGAACGCATCCCTCTGACCAGCTCGTCCAATGAAATGACTTGTTTGCTCTATGACGCGTTGAACACAATGGGAGCAAATTACTCTGAATGCTGCGACGCAGCACCTGAGATTACTTCCAAGAAGTTATTCACGTTCTCAATTTTTTACGTTTAACGTTATATTAGTTCGGTAAACTTCGGTACACACGTGTACCGAACCGAAGGGCCCGTACCGAATAATTTCGGTACGGGTACGTGTACCGTTACACCCCTAACACACACATACACACACACGCACATACACACACACACGCACACACACACACACACACACACACACACACACACACACACACACACACACACACACACACACACACACACACACACACACACGCGCGCGTACACAGGGAAGCAATACTGTATTTACCTAGCTATCTTAATTAATGTCATCCATCTGAACTAAATCACAGACTTCAATTGATCATTCATCCATGGCATGCATTCTCTCTCTTTATATACAGAGTCAGGTTACAGAAGTAGAAATACACAAAATGTACCGTAGGCAGATGGTGAGTCGCTCGGCGGGTCCGATTGACAAACGCATATGGGTGTCTGCCTTTGAAATCAGTGGACCCACTTTTCCGAGCAACTCGTCGAACACGTCTTTGCTCATCCTGAAGTACTGCTGAAACAGTACATCATCCAGGCGGAGCTCTTGGACCAGAACGTGGTATTCCCCCCGTTGCAGACGTTTTCTGAGTATCGGATGTACCCAACAGCGACACACACTACATGGCCTCCTGCGAGACATTGCATACACTAAAGCCACCCTTGCTACTACACTTGCCCGTGCTACCCTTGCTACAAAACCGGCATCCATTTTGGCAATAGTGGAGAAGAACCGGGCTTTTCCTTTTTTGCTATGTCGGGGGTGGGAGATTCATGTGATTGGTTGTTGGTCGCGTTGACTCCCCAAGCTTCAGACACACCCACCGCCAAGCGTCAACGCACGCCGCTGTGTGGACGGGCCGTAAGAGTTAGACCTAACACACTTAGCTATTTCATCTACTCTGGAACTAGCTAAACTACTGTCGGGTCACTTATTACAGGTTCAGCGAGCTGCACGAGAAAAGCATCACGCATTTTACCTTTTTGTTATTTTTAAGATTTTCTTTTTAAATCAACTAATCTGGATATAATGTCAGTATTTTGTAAGTGTGTCTAAGTAGAAACAAACACACAAATAATGCACTTATAATACATAATTATATTTTTGTATGAATACAAATGTGTGCTTACAAAGAGGCGTGTGACCTTTGACTCCAAACAACTTAAAGAAAATTCATAAAATTAAATATTGGCATGGTGTAACTGTAAAGACCTTAAAGCACAACATTTATTATGCTTATAAAGTCATGAAGTGGGACAAATTAATCGCATTTTACCACAAAATCACGTGTGACCTTAACGGAATCACATGTGACCCTAACGAAATCACATGTGACCTTAACAAAATCACATGTGACCTTAGCAGAATGACATGTGACCTTAACGGAATGACATCTTCACAGTTGAAAGTACGTGACATCATCACGTGACATCATCACGTGACCTCATCACGTGACATCACAGGTGGCTTAGATCTTGGCATAGCAAGAGCTTTGGGTTCCAGTCAACTCATTCAGTTGTTCAGTTCAGAGCGGTGAGTGGTACATATTCAGTCAGAGCAAACAAGCTTTACAGTTTTCTAGACCAAACACGTATCACGTAGACACACAGACTTTTATCCCTACGCACAACACAAGTCCACAGACAGCGCCATGGAGGGAACAAAGTCAGACCAGAGCAACATGGAGACATCCGACAGCCAGAGCGATGAGAGTCTCCTGCAGTTTGACGCAGAGACCGTCAAACTGCTGGTGACGAGAGGAGATGACCTCCTTGATTGTGTGACAATCTGGGAGGAAAGATACGACGCTCTGGAGGAGGAGATGGAAACTAAAGAGGCTCAACACAAGCAGCAGCTGCAGGAGAACCTGGTGACCATAAACCTGCTGAAGAGAAGAGAGGAAGAACTCCTTCAGAGCCAGGACAAGTCCACCAAGGACCTGGCTGAGATACAACAGAGCTGGGAGAGTGGGAAACAAGGCATGAAGTATGTAGTGGACGAGAAGAACCACCAGGCCGCGAGAAACCACACCTTGGAGACGGAGAAACAAAAGATGGAGTTGAAACTGAAACAGGTGATGAAGCACAACACTAACCAGACCTGTAAGATCAAAGCCATGGAGAAGGAAGTCCAACAGTTGGTGGACCGGTTGGAAAAGCAGGGAGAAAAGATCCCCGAAGAGCAACAACCGATGGAGAGCAAACTAAAAGAGGTGACTCAGGAAAAGGACGACCTGGCCAAGAAGAACCTGAGCTGTGAGACGGAGCTCAAACAGGTGGAGGCCAAACTAAAACAGCTGGAGGAGGAGAACGAGCATCTGGCAAAGAGCAACAAAAGCTGGGAGACGGATGTCCAACAGCTGAAAGAGCAGATGAGAGAGAAGGAGGACAAGTTCTCCAAAGACCTGGCAGAAGAACACCTGAGCTGTGAGACGGAGCTCAAACAGGTGGAGGCCAAACTAAAACAGCTGGAGGAGGAGAACGAGCATCTGGCAAAGAGCAACACAAGCTGGGAGATGGATGTCCAACAGCTGAAAGAGCAGATGAGAGAGAAGGAGGACAAGTTCTCCAAAGACCTGGCAGAAGAACACCTGAGCTGTGAGGCGGAGCTCAAACAGGTGGAGGCCAAACTAAAACAGGTGGAGGAGGAGAACGAGCATCTGGCAAAGAGCAACAAAAGCTGGGAGACGGATGTCCAACAGCTGAAAGAGCAGATGAGAGAGAAGGAGGACAAGTTCTCCAAAGACCTGGCAGAAGAAACACCTGAGCTGTGAGACGGAGCTCAAACAGGTGGAGGCCAAACTAAAACAGCTGGAGGAGGAGAACGAGCATCTGGCAAAGAGCAACACAAGCTGGGAGACGGATGTCCAACAGCTGAAGGGCAACCTGGTTCTGAAAATGCTGATCGGGGAGACAGTGGTTGAGGCGAAATTTGAAAAGGCCAAGGAATCCATCCATACCCTGATCGAGGAAAACAAGAGCTGGGAGATCGTTGTGAAACAGAAGGACATGAGACTCCAGCAGCTGCAGAACGACCTGGATGAGCAGGAGAAAAAGTTCTCTGAAGATTTGGCCGAAAAACACCAGAGCTGCGAAACCAAGGTTCATTTGATGGAGACCAAATTTCAAGAGGAAGAGAAGAAGATGGAGGACGAAAAGACACTTCTGGAGGACCTGTGTCTTCACATGAAGAATAAGAGCAGAGGATTCTTCGCTCACAGGAGGGCGACTGAGGAAAGGGACGTCATTTTGCAGAAAATGCTGCGCAAGATGCAAGAGAAGGAGATGAGTAGGAAAGCAAAGGGGGAGAAAGAGGAGAAGGGGGAGGCTGGACGTCAGTAGCTGCCTTTTCCTCTCTTCTTTCTCTCCTCAATTTCCCCTCACCTCCTTCCTCCTACCTCACCCCTTACTGCCTTCCCCTTTTCATACTCAGGGTTTTCTCCTGGAGCTCAGGTTTTCCCACAATCTGTATAATAGATGTAAAAAAACTCACTATTAAGTCCCTCCCCCATTTCACTCACCTCTTTCCTCCTACCTCACCCCTCCCTTCCTTCCTTCCCATTTTCATATTTAGTGTTTTTTAGTTGTGTTTAGACTTGATTTTAAAATAAAATGTTAATTAAATGCATTATTTGTATGCCTCACTGTGTAAACATACACAGTATATATTCATTACTTTATGACATGTAGGTTACTAAAGTACCGGTATCTGTTCTATTTGTGATTTAAACAACTTTGAATTTAATAAATACAACAACAATAGAATATTTGTGTACAGATAGTTCTTGGTGTTTCTACTTTTGGGTTCAATTACATTGTTTTGTTTTTGTTGTTTTTCAAAAATGTGAGGATTTCATAAGAGCTGTTAAAGTATATTCAAAGCTCAGGGTTTAAATGTGAACGTTATTTAATGCAGTGGTTCTCAAACTTTTTTCAATAATGTGCCCCCTTAGAAAAAGATATTCCGCCAAGTCCCCCTGATCAGCGCAAACACAATGTGTTAGGGACAACAAGCCTACAAAGAGGTCCAGCACAGCGCTGCACCATCGTGTCTGATTTATTAAAACAACAACAGTAACTGAGAAACACTTAAATGCTACATTTCAAATGTTTACAATCCATCACTAAATTCATGGCAACCCCATTTTAACATCATGCAATAACACTAAGACGACATTAGTTGCTTTGAACTGATCTTTTTAATAAGTTGTTCTAACAATGTAGAGAAACATGGGCTGAGCTTCACTGAGAGCTTTGTCTTTCTGACAGCGAGGCAACTGCAGCTATTACACTTTGCGTTTTGAAATATGTGTAACTCTGTTAACATAAAACCCACACTGCTCAAACTTCCTTACTTTTCCTAAAATGTGTATATTTATTTATTTATTTATTTTGGGGTGTGGGGAATGAAGAGAGAAAAAGATATGAGCATGTTATGAGCATGGGATTTTGACCCCTCATATAAACATATGCATAATGCTGCGCTATACTTTTGCGGCCACACACCGTTGCCAAGCAACGCTTATTGTTTAGGTCCTTTGATAAGCAGGCAGTCATATCATTAGCTAGAACTAGCTAGATCTGATAGATTTGGACATAGACGCGAGTGAAGTCTAACCGGACGCGAGAGAGAGATCAGATCAGCTGCTGCTGACGGAGAACACGCAGCTCTGCTGGATCACCGCTCCGCCGCTGTGACGGACCGTTGAGCGGAGCAAAATACACTAACGGCCCGTCCACACAGCGGCGTGCGTTGACGCTTCCCCATTCACTTTGAATGGGGTGACGTCACTTTTAGCCGAAATGCATCGTGGGAAGCGACGCGGAGCGTAGCTGGCGTGGCTCGCTGCAAAAGTTGAGCAATGTTCAACTTTTGACGCCTCGGCGAGGCGTCAGCCAATCGAATCATATGCCAGTACAAGCTCTAGCCAATCAAACCGCTGCTTGTGTGTCAGGGGCGGGAGATTCATGTGATTGGTTGTTGGTCGAGTTTCAGACACGCCCGCCGGCAAGCGGCGTGCGTTGAGGCTTCCAACGCTTCTGCCCATTCACTTTGAATGGGGGTGACGTCACTGGCGTCAAAAGTTGAGCAATGTTCAACTTTTGACGCCTCGACGGAGGTGTCAGCCAATGAAATCCCGTTTATGCAAATCTGCCAGTACAGCGCTAGCCAATCAAACCGGGTGTATGCTGGGAGAGACTACGCAGGTCTTTTCCTCATATTCCAAAAAATGGAGGAGAAATGAATTATAGCGGTAGTGAACCACCCGGTGCTGAATGATCAGTCTCTGTTCATTTACCGGGATACAAACCGGAGGAGCCAGGCATGGAGGGAGGGGGCAGAGACAGTGGGTGGAACTGGTAGGTTTTCGCCAGTTTGGGGAGTTTATATTATATATGATATTCTGAACAAACTGTGCTGTTGTATTAGCTGTAACGTGTCTCTACTGTGGGCTAGTTTTATTATATGTACAGCACTTTGGCTCGACCAAAAATCGTTTATAAATGTTTATAAATGTGCTATATAAATAAAACTTGATTTGATATATCCAGTGTACTTAATTTTAACATTGAATGGACAGCTTGCAGGCATAGACAGTATATTTAGCCAGCATGGAATGTAGCATAAAATAGCACCATAGACATTAATGTCATAAATGTTCATCATATAAAGTGTGAATGTAAAACCTTTTATGCAAATGACAGTGATAAAGGGATTTGCTTTTCATTAATGTAGGCATAATTTAGTCAATTCTTCAAGTAGTTCAACAAATTAACTTTATTATTTCATTTCATTAGAGGAATTGTGCAGGACAAGGTGGAAGTCTCTGAGGGACAGGTTCCGGAAGGAGAAAGCTAGGGAGAAGGAGGCAAAAAGAAGCGGGGCAGGGTCGTCAGGGGGATATAAGCCCTGGCGTTTCACGGCAGTGATGGGTTTTTTAACCCCATTTCTCATTGACCGTGAGACGTCCAGCAATATCCCCCGGCAAACCCTGCCTCCTCCCCCCTGTACTACTCCTGACCCCAGCCAGGTGCCAGAGGATGAGAGCCAAAGGCAGCTAGATGAAAGCCTTGGTGAGACTCAGCCAGCCAGCAGCCAGCAAGCCGAGGCAGGGCAGACAGGAGAGGAGGAGGATAATGTTGAGAGCCGGGGAAAAAGGAGAAGGGGAAGGGAGATGTCCGCCTTTGAGAAAGGGTTGCTGTCAGCCATCGCTCCTGTTCTCTCCATGCCACTACCTCAACCTCGTCCAGTGGTGGAGGAGGACGAGGACGAGTTGTTTCTCCGGGGCCTCTTGCCTTCATTGCGAAGGATGTCCATGGCAAAGAAAATAAGGCTGACATTTGCCATTCATAAGGCATTTTTTGAAGCAGAGCAGGAGGAAGACTGATTCATCTTTTTTTTGTTGTTATTTACAGCCATACTGATCCACACTACATGTGTTACACTCATCACTGCACTCATCACTGCACACACTTCACTCACAATATTACATATACATTATTATAAATAAAAGTTATTTAAAGTATGTTATGGCTATACTGTGTCTTCACTTGTTCATGTCGTTTGTCAGTTGCAACATACGGAAGATACAGAAGCTTCATGGATGTCGATGTATAATGTGCTGTCTTCTGTATAATTGTTCATGTGAAAACCTGTTGAAATCACGAGTGGTTTATCAGTAAAAACAGGGCTGAAGGAAAAAGGTTGTTAGCAATGCATAATATCAATTTAAGAAACATGTTTATTAGGAATGTTTGTTTTTAAAATGGCTCATTTGGAATATTTGCTTTTTAAAGAAAATATGGGTAGCTCTTAAAAGAGCTTTTGGTTTGGAGGCTCTTAAAAGAGCCATGGTGACCCTACACCACGTTATGCTGCCATGGCACTGCACCCTCCTCATTGAAATAGCTGCGGAAGGTGTCCCGCAGTTGGATGGATCTGCGTGTGGCGTTGTTGGAGCCCATCCTCGGTGCATCACGCAGGGTTGGAGTAGCTGGAGCTTCATCCGTGGACTCTGCGACAGGTGTGCGTGATGTCCTTCCTATCGTCTTCCTGCGGAGGAAGTTGTGCAACACACAGGTGGCCTTCACACACAACTCTGCTACCTCCGGGCTGGTGGTGATGACACGCCGGAACATTCTCCACCGGGATGAGAGGATGCCAAACGCACATTCAACCACCAACCTGGCCCGGCTGAGGCGGGTAGTTGAACAGCCTCCTTTCACGTGTGAGCTGACGTCCAGGGAACGGACGCAGCAGGTTGTCCAGCAGCGGAAAAGCCTCATCTCCAACAAACACATGGGGAAGAAGGCCGAGCCGCTCTGCTCCTGGGATGACGGTGTCAGGTGGTAGCTGCAGACTGCCATCTCGGAGGCTCTCTCCAAATGCAGAATTCCGCAGGCTCCCACCGTCGCTGCTCCTTCCAAAACCTCCGACATCCACTACCCTGAAGAGGTACTGGGCATCCACTACCCTGAAGAGGTACTGGGCATCCACTACCCTGAAGAGGTACTGGGCATCCACTACCCTGAAGAGGTACTGGGCATCCACTACCCTGAAGAGGTACTGGGCATCCACTACCCTGAAGAGGTACTGGGCATCCACGACCCTGAAGAGGTACTGGGCATCCACTACCCTGAAGAGGGTACTGGGCATCCACGACAGCCAGCAGTACCAAGGAGTGGGTGGACTTATAGTTGAAGTACAGGGACCCAGAATGTGCCGGAGCCTGGATCACCACGTGCTTCCCATCAATGGCACCAACGCAATTCGGAAAGTTCCAGCGCTCCTGGAACCCAGCAGCGATGGCTCTCCAGTCCTCCGTCTGTGGTACCGGCATGGTCTCCTCAACCAGCGTGGTCCAGATGGCACCCGCAACCTCCTTGACGATGACAGCCACGGTTGCATGCCCGACCCGATAGCTGAATGCTATGGTCCTGTATGAGTCACCGGTTGCCAGGTACCTGAGAAAAAAGTAATATACAAGATTAAAAAAAAGTATATGTCCCCACACACACACACACACACACACACACACACACACCCACACACACACACACACACACACACACACACACACACACACACACACACACACACACACACACACACACACACACACACACACACACACTATCTGTTCAACTACACATACACTCTCTGTTCAACTACACACACACACACACACACACACACACACACACACACACACACACACACACACACACACACACACACACACACACACACACACACACACACTAGGGGTGTAACGGTTCACAAACATTTTGGTTCGGTACGTTTTCGGTACAGCAGAAAATTATCACAAAACATAACATATTTTTTTTTAATTATTATTAAACTGTGAATAATGTATTCACTCAAATCAATACAAAATATAATAAAATAAACATTAAGGTGCAGCATTTCGATGAACTGAAATAATCTGTATTTGAACTTTACTGTACTAGTAGGCCTACTCACAAAACATAAACTATTAGTTTTGGGTTTTTAATTATTATTAAACTGTGAATATTCACTCAAATAAATATAAAATATAATAAAATAAACATTAAGGTGCAGCTTTTCGATTAACTGAAATCATCTGTATTTGAACTGTACTACCTGAGCAGCCAGTTTGACATTATGACTCGCTTGTCATTGTATTTTCATGTTTTTTTAAAGAAAAATGTACTTGTCCACATTGCTTGCCGAAAGGGCAGATCTGCTGGCACTAGCAACGTCTCCTGCTGTGGAGAACACCCTCTCGCTAGGGACAGAGGTAGCAGACACAGCCAGGTAGCGCTTTGCTAACATGGCAACATAAGGATATTTGCCGTTTGTGATAGCTTTGGCTCGGTCTGAACTCTCTGCGAGTGGTGGAGGCTTAAATGCGAGCGGGAGTTGGGTTTGCACTTCAATCTTTTGGTACCGGTGATATTCACGTTCAGGTGATGCCTTTTCAAATGAGTGTGCAAGTTTGATGTATTGCCAGCCGCGTAACCAATGTTAGTTGAACAATGCCGACAAACAGCTTTGGTTCGGTCCACCTGTCTTTGTCCGTCATCCTTGTACGTAACTGCGAAACCAAAATGTTCCCAAACCGGAGACTTCAAAGATGCTGGAGGATTTTCGAGCTCAACTTTATCTGCGTTCGCCATTTCGACAGTTCCTCAAATCACTGACTACATTTGAACGCATCCCTCTGACCAGCTCGTCCAATGAAATGACTTGTTTGCTCTATGACGCGTTGAACACAATGGGAGCAAATTACTCTGAATGCTGCGACGCAGCACCTGAGATTACTTCCAAGAAGTTGTTCACGTTCTCAATTTTTTACGTTTAACGTTATATTAGTTCGGTAAACTTCGGTACACACGTGTACCGAACCGAAGGGCCCGTACCGAATAATTTCGGTACGGGTACGTGTACCGTTACACCCCTAACACACACATACACACACACGCACATACACACACACACACACGCACACACACACACACACACACACACACACACACACGCACACACACACACACACACACACACACACGCGCACACACACACACACACACACACACACACACACACACACACGCGCGCGTACACAGGGAAGCAATACTGTATTTACCTAGCTATCTTAATTAATGTCATCCATCTGAACTAAATCACAGACTTCAATTGATCATTCATCCATGGCATGCATTCTCTCTCTTTATATACAGAGTCAGGTTACAGAAGTAGAAATACACAAAACGTACCGTAAGCAGATGGTGAGTCGCTCGGCGGGTCCGATTGACAAACGCATATGGGTGTCTGCCTTTGAAATCAGTGGACCCACTTTTCCGAGCAACTCGTCGAACACGTCTTTGCTCATCCTGAAGTACTGCTGAAACAGTACATCATCCAGGCGGAGCTCTTGGACCAGAACGTGGTATTCCCCCCGTTGCAGACGTTTTCTGAGTATCGGATGTACCCAACAGCGACGCACACTACATGGCCTCCTGTGAGACATTGCATACACTAAAGCCACCCTTGCTACTACACTTGCCCGTGCTACCCTTGCTACAAAACCGGCATCCATTTTGGCAATAGTGGAGAAGAACCGGGCTTTTCCTTTTTTGCTATGTCGGGAGATTCATGTGATTGGTTGTTGGTCGCGTTGACTCCCCAAGCTTCAGACACGCCCACCGCCAAGCGTCAACGCACGCCGCTGTGTGGACGGGCCGTAAGAGTTAGACCTAACACACTTAGCTATTTCATCTACTCTGGAACTAGCTAAACTACTGTCGGGTCACTTATTACAGGTTCAGCGAGCTGCACGAGAAAAGCATCACGCATTTTACCTTTTTGTTATTTTTTAAATTAAGATTTTCTTTTTAAATCAACTAATCTGGATATAATGTCAGTATTTTGTAAGTGTGTCTAAGTAGAAACAAACACACAAATAATGCACTTATAATACATAATTATATTTTTGTATGAATACAAATGTGTGCTTACAAAGAGGCGTGTGACCTTTGACTCCAAACAACTTAAAGAAAATTCATAAAATTAAATATTGGCATGGTGTAACTGTAAAGACCTTAAAGCACAACATTTATTATGCTTATAAAGTCATGAAGTGGGACAAATTAATCGCATTTTACCACAAAATCACGTGTGACCTTAACGGAATCACATGTGACCCTAACGAAATCACATGTGACCTTAACAAAATCACATGTGACCTTAGCAGAATGACATGTGACCTTAACGGAATGACATCTTCACAGTTGAAAGTACGTGACATCATCACGTGACATCATCACGTGACCTCATCACGTGACATCACAGGTGGCTTAGATCTTGGCATAGCAAGAGCTTTGGGTTCCAGTCAACTCATTCAGTTGTTCAGTTCAGAGCGGTGAGTGGTACATATTCAGTCAGAGCAAACAAGCTTTACAGTTTTCTAGACCAAACACGTATCACGTAGACACACAGACTTTTATCCCTACGCACAACACAAGTCCACAGACAGCGCCATGGAGGGAACAAAGTCAGACCAGAGCAACATGGAGACATCCGACAGCCAGAGCGATGAGAGTCTCCTGCAGTTTGACGCAGAGACCGTCAAACTGCTGGTGACGAGAGGAGATGACCTCCTTGATTGTGTGACAATCTGGGAGGAAAGATACGACGCTCTGGAGGAGGAGATGGAAACTAAAGAGGCTCAACACAAGCAGCAGCTGCAGGAGAACCTGGTGACCATAAACCTGCTGAAGAGAAGAGAGGAAGAACTCCTTCAGAGCCAGGACAAGTCCACCAAGGACCTGGCTGAGATACAACAGAGCTGGGAGAGTGGGAAACAAGGCATGAAGTATGTAGTGGACGAGAAGAACCACCAGGCCGCGAGAAACCACACCTTGGAGACGGAGAAACAAAAGATGGAGTTGAAACTGAAACAGGTGATGAAGCACAACACTAACCAGACCTGTAAGATCAAAGCCATGGAGAAGGAAGTCCAACAGTTGGTGGACCGGTTGGAAAAGCAGGGAGAAAAGATCCCCGAAGAGCAACAACCGATGGAGAGCAAACTAAAAGAGGTGACTCAGGAAAAGGACGACCTGGCCAAGAAGAACCTGAGCTGTGAGACGGAGCTCAAACAGGTGGAGGCCAAACTAAAACAGCTGGAGGAGGAGAACGAGCATCTGGCAAAGAGCAACAAAAGCTGGGAGACGGATGTCCAACAGCTGAAAGAGCAGATGAGAGAGAAGGAGGACAAGTTCTCCAAAGACCTGGCAGAAGAACACCTGAGCTGTGAGACGGAGCTCAAACAGGTGGAGGCCAAACTAAAACAGCTGGAGGAGGAGAACGAGCATCTGGCAAAGAGCAACACAAGCTGGGAGATGGATGTCCAACAGCTGAAAGAGCAGATGAGAGAGAAGGAGGACAAGTTCTCCAAAGACCTGGCAGAAGAACACCTGAGCTGTGAGGCGGAGCTCAAACAGGTGGAGGCCAAACTAAAACAGGTGGAGGAGGAGAACGAGCATCTGGCAAAGAGCAACAAAAGCTGGGAGACGGATGTCCAACAGCTGAAAGAGCAGATGAGAGAGAAGGAGGACAAGTTCTCCAAAGACCTGGCAGAAGAACACCTGAGCTGTGAGGCGGAGCTCAAACAGGTGGAGGCCAAACTAAAACAGCTGGAGGAGGAGAACGAGCATCTGGCAAAGAGCAACACAAGCTGGGAGACGGATGTCCAACAGCTGAAGGGCAACCTGGTTCTGAAAATGCTGATCGGGGAGACAGTGGTTGAGGCGAAATTTGAAAAGGCCAAGGAATCCATCCATACCCTGATCGAGGAAAACAAGAGCTGGGAGATCGTTGTGAAACAGAAGGACATGAGACTCCAGCAGCTGCAGAACGACCTGGATGAGCAGGAGAAAAAGTTCTCTGAAGATTTGGCCGAAAAACACCAGAGCTGCGAAACCAAGGTTCATTTGATGGAGACCAAATTTCAAGAGGAAGAGAAGAAGATGGAGGACGAAAAGACACTTCTGGAGGACCTGTGTCTTCACATGAAGAATAAGAGCAGAGGATTCTTCGCTCACAGGAGGGCGACTGAGGAAAGGGACGTCATTTTGCAGAAAATGCTGCGCAAGATGCAAGAGAAGGAGATGAGTAGGAAAGCAAAGGGGGAGAAAGAGGAGAAGGGGGAGGCTGGACGTCAGTAGCTGCCTTTTCCTCTCTTCTTTCTCTCCTCAATTTCCCCTCACCTCCTTCCTCCTACCTCACCCCTTACTGCCTTCCCCTTTTCATACTCAGGGTTTTCTCCTGGAGCTCAGGTTTTCCCACAATCTGTATAATAGATGTAAAAAAACTCACTATTAAGTCCCTCCCCCATTTCACTCACCTCTTTCCTCCTACCTCACCCCTCCCTTCCTTCCTTCCCATTTTCATATTTAGTGTTTTTTAGTTGTGTTTAGACTTGATTTTAAAATAAAATGTTAATTAAATGCATTATTTGTATGCCTCACTGTGTAAACATACACAGTATATATTCATTACTTTATGACATGTAGGTTACTAAAGTACCGGTATCTGTTCTATTTGTGTTTAAACAACTTTGAATTTAATAAATACAACAACAATAGAATATTTGTGTACAGATAGTTCTTGGTGTTTCTACTTTTGGGTTCAATTACATTGTTTTGTTTTTGTTGTTTTTCAAAAATGTGAGGATTTCATAAGAGCTGTTAAAGTATATTCAAAGCTCAGGGTTTAAATGTGAACGTTATTTAATGCAGTGGTTCTCAAACTTTTTTCAATAATGTGCCCCCTTTGAAAAAGATATTCCGCCAAGTCCCCCTGATCAGCGCAAACACAATGTGTTAGGGACAACAAGCCTACAAAGAGGTCCAGCACAGCGCTGCACCATCGTGTCTGATTTATTAAAACAACAACAGTAACTGAGAAACACTTAAATGCTACATTTCAAATGTTTACAATCCATCACTAAATTCATGGCAAACCCATTTTAACATCATGCAATAACACTAAGACGACATTAGTTGCTTTGAACTGATCTTTTTAATAAGTTGTTCTAACAATGTAGAGAAACATGGGCTGAGCTTCACTGAGAGCTTTGTCTTTCTGACAGCGAGGCAACTGCAGCTATTACACTTTGCGTTTTGAAATATGTGTAACTCTGTTAACATAAAACCCACACTGCTCAAACTTCCTTACTTTTCCTAAAATGTGTATATTTATTTATTTATTTATTTTGGGGTGTGGGGAATGAAGAGAGAAAAAGATATGAGCATGTTATGAGCATGGGATTTTGACCCCTCATATAAACATATGCATAATGCTGCGCTATACTTTTGCGGCCACACACCGTTGCCAAGCAACGCTTATTGTTTAGGTCCTTTGATAAGCAGGCAGTCATATCATTAGCTAGAACTAGCTAGATCTGATAGATTTGGACATAGACGCGAGTGAAGTCTAACCGGACGCGAGAGAGAGATCAGATCAGCTGCTGCTGACGGAGAACACGCAGCTCTGCTGGATCACCGCTCCGCCGCTGTGACGGACCGTTGAGCGGAGCAAAATACACTAACGGCCCGTCCACACAGCGGCGTGCGTTGACGCTTCCCCATTCACTTTGAATGGGGGTGACGTCACTTTTAGCCGAAATGCATCGTGGGAAGCGACGCGGAGCGTAGCTGGCGTGGCTCGCTGCAAAAGTTGAGCAATGTTCAACTTTTGACGCCTCGGCGAGGCGTCAGCCAATCGAATCATATGCCAGTACAAGCTCTAGCCAATCAAACCGCTGCTTGTGTGTCAGGGGCGGGAGATTCATGTGATTGGTTGTTGGTCGAGTTTCAGACACGCCCGCCGGCAAGCGGCGTGCGTTGAGGCTTCCAACGCTTCTGCCCATTCACTTTGAATGGGGGTGACGTCACTGGCGTCAAAAGTTGAGCAATGTTCAACTTTTGACGCCTCGACGGAGGTGTCAGCCAATGAAATCCCGTTTATGCAAATCTGCCAGTACAGCGCTAGCCAATCAAACCGGGTGTATGCTGGGAGAGACTACGCAGGTCTTTTCCTCATATTCCAAAAAATGGAGGAGAAATGAATTATAGCGGTAGTGAACCACCCGGTGCTGAATGATCAGTCTCTGTTCATTTACCGGGATACAAACCGGAGGAGCCAGGCATGGAGGGAGGGGGCAGAGACAGTGGGTGGAACTGGTAGGTTTTCGCCAGTTTGGGGAGTTTATATTATATATGATATTCTGAACAAACTGTGCTGTTGTATTAGCTGTAACGTGTCTCTACTGTAGGCTAGTTTTATTATATGTACAGCACTTTGGCTCGACCAAAAATCGTTTATAAATGTTTATAAATGTGCTATATAAATAAAACTTGATTTGATATATCCAGTGTACTTAATTTTAACATTGAATGGACAGCTTGCAGGCATAGACAGTATATTTAGCCAGCATGGAATGTAGCATAAAATAGCACCATAGACATTAATGTCATAAATGTTCATCATATAAAGTGTGAATGTAAAACCTTTTATGCAAATGACAGTGATAAAGGGATTTGCTTTTCATTAATGTAGGCATAATTTAGTCAATTCTTCAAGTAGTTCAACAAATTAACTTTATTATTTCATTTCATTAGAGGAATTGTGCAGGACAAGGTGGAAGTCTCTGAGGGACAGGTTCCGGAAGGAGAAAGCTAGGGAGAAGGAGGCAAAAAAGAAGCGGGGCAGGGTCGTCAGGGGGATATAAGCCCTGGCGTTTCACGGCAGTGATGGGTTTTTTAACCCCATTTCTCATTGACCGTGAGACGTCCAGCAATATCCCCCGGCAAACCCTGCCTCCTCCCCCCTGTACTACTCCTGACCCCAGCCAGGTGCCAGAGGATGAGAGCCAAAGGCAGCTAGATGAAAGCCTTGGTGAGACTCAGCCAGCCAGCAGCCAGCAAGCCGAGGCAGGGCAGACAGGAGAGGAGGAGGATAATGTTGAGGGCCGGGGAAAAAGGAGAAGGGGAAGGGAGATGTCCGCCTTTGAGAAAGGGTTGCTGTCAGCCATCGCTCCTGTTCTCTCCATGCCACTACCTCAACCTCGTCCAGTGGTGGAGGAGGACGAGGACGAGTTGTTTCTCCGGGGCCTCTTGCCTTCATTGCGAAGGATGTCCATGGCAAAGAAAATAAGGCTGACATTTGCCATTCATAAGGCATTTTTTGAAGCAGAGCAGGAGGAAGACTGATTAATCTTTTTTTTGTTGTTATTTACAGCCATACTGATCCACACTACATGTGTTACACTCATCACTGCACTCATCACTGCACACACTTCACTCACAATATTACATATACATTATTGTAAATAAAAGTTATTTAAAGTATGTTATGGCTATACTGTGTCTTCACTTGTTCATGTCGTTTGTCAGTTGCAACATACGGAAGATACAGAAGCTTCATGGATGTCGATGTATGATGTGCTGTCTTCTGTATAATTGTTCATGTGAAAACCTGTTGAAATCACGAGTG
>JAMFTG010001209.1:25000-28422 GCA_023974075.1 Chaenocephalus aceratus
TCCAAAAACATGCTTGGTTAGTTATTGTTTTAGAATCATGCAGTTACACTGATCACATGCCGGCATTCATTCACACTCACACCGTCTGGTTGTCAAGTCAGGTTTGGTCAGGTACACCCCAGAGTCAGTCATGGACAGTGCTTTTGTCACACTGTCAGTCAGGGTCAAAGGTCATTTGGTCTGGGTCTTTTGGCCATGTCGTGCTCTGCAGAGTCTTTTCAGAGGTAATTCAGCATAGGCGGGTACCCTTTATCTACAAAAAGATATCATATGCGGAGCGCCATTCCTTATTCATTCACGATTTCAACTATGACTTTCAAGATGTTTCTAACTTTTCATTGGGACTTCTGCCTCCCACCTTTCCTGAAACTTGGTACAAAACTCACTTCCTTAGAGTACTACTACTGCAATTCATTTACACCTAATTAGTATTAAAATGTCTAATAGATAGATTCAGAAACGTGTGTAGATCACTATTATCTTGTGTCAAAACATTACTAGGATCTGTGTAGCTCTGCTATGCATTTCATAGCTCATCTTCAATTCTGGTCAACCTAAAAATCAATGTTAAACTCTTTAGCAGTGTGTGGAACCTTGGGTGTCCAAACATGCAACAATTACTCCCTCCTTTATCAAGGAAGTCATTTCATATGGTAATAACTATGCTACAATGGTGAAATCAATTCTTTAGATTGGAATACTATATCTGGCTTGGCACTAGCTCTCCCTTTAACATTATCCATACAGATAAAGATTTGTCTTATAGAGTGGTTCCTAAAACTATCCCTTTAATGGTGATCAATATTGTAAGTTACAAATGAGATCACTACTTTATTCACACGTGAATAAAAATCTCTTAAAGAATATTTTGTTAACATGATGAAAAGATTGAAGAATATGGTTCTACTCTGTCATGTCTCCCCCTTTAACTTTCAGTGTGTTTTAGGATGATTCTCATTTTACTTAATAGTTTCCTCTTGACTGCTATTTTTAATTTACCAATTAATTTAATAAATCTTTTGTCTTTACGTATTTATGCTTTAAATGTGCGTTTTGTGAATAAGTGTGTTTATGTGTAAACTCACTCATTCCCATTCTCCTTTTCTCCTCCTCTGGTTTTCTCAAGCCGTGACCCCGACCTCCTCACTTCTAATCGACCATGCCAACTCCTCTGATTCTGTCTTCTCTTCAGTCCATCAGCTGTTCAATCCATCCGCTGTAAGTCTTTTAGGCAGCCATTGGCCCAGTTACATCTGCAGCCCCCATCATGCCAATGTTCTTGCACTGCTTTGCATTTCATCTCCTCCTTTACAGTCTCCCTGCTGTTTCTATGGAGGGCGGATTCTGCTCTCATGTCCCACACTTTGCTCTTGTGCTCAGCTTGGAACTTCGTGGTCCCGTCTGAGGGACTGATGAGCGTAGATCTCTGCCTGTCAGCAAGCTGTTCTGGATGCCACAGGTGGAGATAGTTTCTGGCTGCAGTCTTGTTGTTGTTTTCAGCTCTGGTTCTCTGTCTGTTCGATGGAGAAGGAGGAGTCTCCTGTTGGGTTAGGTCTTTTGTCTGCTTGGAGGGTCGGGATCGTAGCCTTTCTAACTCAGAGGGGGAGTCCAGGTCTCGGGACGCATTACCTATAGGAAGTCTAGCACACTGAGGTTAAATAAATCCAACCCTTTCCACTTCGACTCTTTCTAATCATACTATCTGTCTTAAGTGTTAAATGCCATCTAAACAACATAATTGATGTCTACTAATGATATTACAAAACCTCACTCTAAAAATGGTTTCATCCATTGCTACATATTTATCCAACAACTCTTACAGGAAACCATTTTCTCCTATACATTGAAAAACGTACATGTTTCCAGCATCACATATTCCACACACTACGAAAGAACATCTCCAATATTTTAAATCCCACCGTTACAATAGTAAACCTGCAGAGCCACTAATCAGATCACAGTAATGACATTTGACGCAAGTGTAGGCCTATGTCTACTTTCCATTATACTTATTACTTGTGCTGAACATTTATTTATATTGTCTAAATTCCTTGTCTATGATGTGCAAACAGTTCGAGTGTAAAATGTGTTTTCTCAATGTATTTACACTCTACAGATTATTGAGTTTACTCATCTCCTGGTGCTGTCCTTGTAAAAAATGTTCAATTCCTTATTGTTTTGTACCAGTTTTCCAAAATCAGTTCTAACTGCCGTGCCGTTTCAGGAAAGGTGGCGGTACGGCTACACAATGTGTAAGTGGGTGCCAACATGTTCCCTTTTTAACTTTGATCCGGAGTGCATCTGCAGTGCGTTCTACAACTTCCCATGGTCCACTCCATACAGGTTGCAACGAGTTCATCTTGTGGATTTTTACATTTACCCAATAACCTGATCCACAGAAATATTCGTCATGGCCCTGGCATATGCTTCCGCCTCAATATTTTTAATATCTAACACTGGTTTTCCTCTGTATTGTGGGGTGCTACCTTGTGGTGGATATTGCTGAGTGGGGCAATCTCTGGCCAGATGTCTACAATCTCCACATATGAAGCAGCCATCATTCCTTCTTCCTCTCCATTGTCCCTTTTGTTGCTGCTGTATGGGAGTGTATACCTGTGCTTGCGGCTGTACTTGGGTAGGAAGATACACAGGTGTCTGCTGTTGAAGATACTGCGGTGCTTGTGGCTGTACTTGCTGTTGAAGATACACAGGTGTCTGCTGTACTTGGGGATAACACCGTTGTGTCTGAGGTTGGAATTGTGTAGGATTGTATTGTAGTACTTGTGGTGGGTTTTGTATTTGTTGATGCGGACAATCTCTGGACCAATTGTCCATCTGACCGCATGTGTAACATCCCACTTTCTTGAAACCCTTTCCTCCGCCTTTTCCTCGGAATCTTCCTCCACCTCTTTGCTGGTACTGCATCTGATTTTCTGGCACCACCTGAGCTTGAACTGTTAGCGGTGCCTGCATTACTGTCTCCGTTTCTACGGTCTTCTCTGCTAGTATGGCCATTTACCTTGCCACTTTCTTGTTTTTATTAGCTTCGGTATCTCTCTCAGCTACTTTTATCTTCAAAAGTTGTAGTTGTAGTGTTTTCATTTCTTCGTCATTTTCCCACTTTGTTGCCTGGTATTTCATATCGTGGTGAATGAGATGTAGTCTCCATTCTTCAATGGGTTTATTGTCCAATCCCACCACTTCTTCCAGACGTGCCTGCACTGATCGGGGAAGGGCTTTAATGACAGCGTTCTTCCACAACATTACGACAGCTGGAGAAACGTCATGCCGTTCTCCAGTGCAGTCCTCCCACACATCTCTCAAGAAGGCATGCATTTCTTCCTCCGTGCCTTTCCTCAGGCTGTTGAGGGCATGTAAACTGCGTGTTGTCGGGTAGATGTGACGAATAGCAGCCCATAATT
>JAMFTG010001210.1:7500-47500 GCA_023974075.1 Chaenocephalus aceratus
GCTCAGTGAGCTAAAGGACTCTGAGGGTTTAGATAGTTCACTTTAGTCTAAGTTATCTCAGTGGGTCTCAAACGGTTTGGTCACAAATTATTCAAAAGATTATTTCCGCGGCACTCCTTCATATGATCATTATAGTTATAAAACAAATAAGAGAATAAAGGAAAAACAGTTATGAAATACTATATGGCAGTAAAACAAGAATACAGTTTGAAAGGGGAGTGATTTGTAAAATATCCATAAAGAAAAAGAACATCTGCTTAACTTTGTGTTTCATCTGGTGTTGAGAGATGTATCCATAGATCACTCATGTTGCTCTCAGAGTGCACCAGATTGATGCTTTTAACTTCAACATTTAAAAAAAAATATTGCCCCCGGACCCCCCTAGAGGAGGTGAGATCCGCTCCCCACTCGTAAAAAAAAGCACTTTATCCCTGCCTATATGCCGTGAGCTGATGATCGAGCCTTCATTGTAACAGTCACAGGTGTGCTGTGTGTTTGCGTGTGGGGAGTGCTTTTGTGCTCTATAGTGCCCGTAATAGTGTTCACTGGAGTCCAGCACCTCAGCACCCCCACTCAAAATACCTTCCCGCGCCTCTGGCGTCACTGCACCACTCTCACCGCCGTTAGAAAGTAGCAAGCAACTGAAGCAAGTGCAATTATGGAGGGTGGAGATTTGGAGTATATAATCAAAAATAAACTTCCGCTACAGCAGCAACAACAAATACAATCTGATGACAGGCCGATGCCCAAACTGGAGCTGTGTACAGCGAGGAACAAAGGAGCGAGTCGGACATAAAACGTTAAAGGTCTCCTGATTTAGTTTGTGAATGAATGCTTAGAGTTTGGGCTGGAGAGTGCGTGCGGACCTGTCGGCTAGATAGCAGGCGTGTGTAAGTCCTGCATCTGTATGAAACACATGTGTGTAAAATAATACCGGGTGCTGTCATCACTCATCTGGTTACGTTATCACATTGACCACCACACCCCGACCCCAAAGAAAGGACGTGTTATTGGCTTCCCCTCATTTTTTCCCCACACCACGCTACTGCTTACTGGTACGTCGTCTGGGGAACCCTACGATACATCTTAACCAGCTAAGCTTTAGAAACTAAATATGACAATTACATTTATGGCTCTAAGAACTAGGATGTCTGCAGACTGTTTGAACATTTGCATTGAGGACAAATATGTCATAGCTAGCTGTGTTTTATATTGCATTACCAACGATGGATGTTGGCTGTAGTGGATGATAAAACAACAGAAGCAAGATGGACGGTAGCATCAGCATCCTGTATCAGGCTGGAGCTGCCCTCGTTACCGAGTTACCTAAATACGCTCGGCACGGCCGTGGGCCTTGATCAGCCAGAGCAATGTGTGGGTGCTGGAAATGCTCCTTGTTGCAGGGGGAGGGGGGGGGGGGGGGGGGTGAGATGAGCCAGGGGGTCGACCCACCCCTTTATCGAGGGGACTGTGAACATGTGTTGTCATGTGACCATACCTTCAGGAAGCACCCATCATGTGTATCGGGCTGATGAAGCACAGGGCGAAGTGGTAAATATGTGTTTTTCCCAATACTCCATGTTTTGCTTGTCAACGTGCATTCTCAACATGTCAGGTATAATATCTGTTATGTTAATGTCTCCATGTCGGAAAATATGAAGCATCCATGTTGGTTATTTAGCAAGCTGTGAAACCATGTGCATTGGTTAGCTAAAGATTAGCAGGAATGACCAAGCTGGACTGTTTTCCCCAACAAGTGGCTGAGGTGCAGAAAAAGTGAGCCAAATGCTGTGGGGTGCATGCAGCCAGTGGTTCAACTCGACCCGCATGAGGCTGTGGGCGCAGCTGCCTCAGAAGGTCGGATCGTCACCAACATCAGTCACAAGTGGTCACAGCCTTAAGATTAATGATGGGGGAATGAGTGGAGTCACGGCTGGGCAGTGGGGGGCACAGGGGTGCCAGACGCACAGGGGTGCCAGACGCACACTGGGCCAGACGCACAGGTGGGCCAGACGCACAGGGGTGCCAGATACACAGGGGTGCCAGACGCATAGGGGTGCCAGACGCACAGGGGTGCCAGATACACAGGTGGGCCAGACGCATAGGGGTGCCAGACGCACAGGGGTGCCAGATACACAGGTGGGCCAGACGCATAGGGGTGCCAGGCGCACAGGGGTGCCAGGCGCACAGGGGTGCCCACATGTAACGGGATGTTCTTCCCTTTTAAGAAGTTATAGTCAAAAAGCAGGGTTTGTACATGTGTACTTTTTTCTTAACCACTCGTCACTCGCCCACATGTCTGCCACGTGTCAGGGAGTGCATGAATGCCGTCCTTACCAACAGGATATTTAAAGAGAGAAACATAAAGGGCTTTTGCATGCCCGGTTTCCTCTTAACTGAGTGTCACTGCAGGCTGGAGAGCAAAGAGAATGATGCATCGGGATATGGCGTATCATCAGTGGCAGGCATCACTAAGTCATCGTCCATTGGCTAAGACTCTGATCTGCACCAGTCATGTATACGATGGCACTCTGTGTCTGAGAGGCTGCCCAGGCTCTGTGATCTGAAGGAGAACATTTCTCTGATCTTAGTCAAGTAACATGGAGGGAAACCATAACTGAAATGTACATGTTTGAGCGGATGATGATGATGATGATGATGATGATGATGATGATGATGATGATGATGATGATGAAGACACCCTGTCTCAATGTATTATGGAGGTGATCGTCTATGGAAGAACGGTAAATGCTGTTCCCTTTACAGTGGAAGACATTATATCCTACTTAATCCATGCAGAGTCTCTCGCTGAGCCACGCACTGAGCACCACTCGGAGGAGACGTGTTGCGTAGGAGGTGAGAAGTGATCAATTAGCATAGTGGATGTAGTGTTTACCCAGGAGGAAAACAAACAGCTCGTTTTGGTGCAAAAACAAGACGTTGTTCTGCATCCAAACAAAACGTGTTTTGAAGTTGGTGTTCTTATCTAACGCCGTATCTCCTCCTCCTCCTCTCTCCAGATATGATCTGCTGTTGTGTGAGACGTGTTGTTTCTATTACTTCTCTGGCATCAGACATTAGTCATGATTAAAGAAGAAGTGATTTCACACAGATGTCCCAAGCAGCACGCCAAGGCCAGTGAAAACATTTGGGTATTGTCGAACATGGAGCTGTAACAAAACTAATCCTGACGATGTCGCCTTTACAAACTGGGGCATCGAGTTTGCATCTGAACTCATCACCCATGTCCTCTGCATTCGTATTCATACTTTTATTTTAAGAACTGCAACATGTTTACATGCTGCTGTGACTAAACATACCCGATTTCTGATGAATATAGTATCTCTAATCTTTTTTTTTATTCTACTAAAACCATACAAAAACAAAAACGTATAGTTCATACACACGACGAGTAGAAGCGGGAGGGCTGAAGCAGCTGATGGGGAGTAGCCCTCCCGTGCGTCATCATTAGCATCAATATAACAATGGCACTTATTTCGTCAAACACGTATAGAAATGAAGGAGCACAAAGAAATAAAGAAAACTCATGAAAACTGGAAAAAAAGAAAAAAAAAGTTAGGGCAAGAAAAAAGTAAATGCATATATAAGTAATACGGGGAATATCCAATACGTGTTAGCTGGAGTAATCTGCAAATATAACTGTTTTTACTTTGAATTGTTGATGACTAGTGACGCTTCAAGGTCTGGGTGAAGTCCGTTCCACGTTCTAATCTAAATGTACAACGTGGGGAGAGAGGCAGAATACGCTACTGGTTGCATAATAGGACATGTAGGACCCGTGTTTTAAAGAGGACATATTATGCATAACTATTGTCAGTGCACACATGCAGACGTACAGGTGTCTCTGTCCCGTTGGAAGTGAATGGGAACAAGTATTTCTTTGCCCAAACTATATGGAAGTGTATTACTACATTTCAGAATGTTACATTTAGGGAGACACATTTACTTTGTATATATATTACAAAGTAAATGGCTCAATAAGTGGATACAGTGGTTATCCACAACATACACTCAAAAAACTGAAAAGTTTACTTTAATTAAATGTATTATGTCGACAGAGTTTATGTAAATGTTTTAGGTAAATTGAAAGCAATAATATTTCAATCAGGAGAGACGGTTTCGATGTAATACATATTAATTGCGCAGATGCACAAATGAATGTAATGATAGTTATGGCGATTAGGCCACGTTGTGCAGGAAGTATCATTCGGGAGGGTAGAACCGATCCCATGAGACCCCCGGGGTCTAGACCCTAGTGGTGGTGAATGGATAGTTGGGTTCGGTCTGAAGGGGAGGGGCTTAGCTTGACCCTGGTGGTGGTGATAGTTGGGTTCGGTCTGAAGGGGAGTGGCTTAGCTTGACCCTGGTGGTGGTGAATGGATAGTTGGGTTCGGTCTGAAGGGGAGGGGCTTAGCTTGACCCTGGTGGTGGTGATAGTTGGGTTCGGTCTGAAGGGGAGGGGCTTAGCTTGACCCTGGTGGTGGTGATAGTTGGGTTCGGTCTGAAGGGGAGGGGCTTAGCTTGACCCTGGTGGTGGTGATAGTTGGGTTCGATCTGAAGGGGAGGGGCTTAGCTTGACCCTGGTGGTGGTGATAGTTGGGTTCGGTCTGAAGGGGAGGGGCTTAGCTTGACGCTGGTGGTGGTGATAGTTGGGTTCGGTCTGAAGGGGAGGGGCTTAGCTTGACCCTGGTGGTGGTGAATGGATAGTTGGGTTCGGTCTGAAGGGGAGGGGCTTAGCTTGACCCTGGTGGTGGTGATAGTTGGGTTCGGTCTGAAGGGGAGGGGCTTAGCTTGACCCTGGTGGTGGTGAATGGATAGTTGGGTTCGTTCTGAAGGGGAGGGGCTTAGCTTGACCCTGGTGGTGGTGAATGGATAGTTGGGTTCGGTCTGAAGGGGAGGGGCTTAGCTTGACCCTGGTGGTGGTGAATGGATAGTTGAGTTCGGTCTGAAGGGGAGGGGCTTAGCTTGACCCTGGTGGTGGTGAATGGATAGTTGAGTTCGGTCTGAAGGGGAGGGGCTTAGCTTGACCCTGGTGGTGGTGAATGGATAGTTGGGTTCGGTCTGAAGGGGAGGGGCTTAGCTTGACCCTGGTGGTGGTGAATGGATAGTTGGGTTCGGTCTAAAGGGGAGGGGCTTAGCTGGACCCTGGTGGTGGTGATAGTTGGGTTCGGTCTAAAGGGGAGGGGCTTAGCTTGACCCTGGTGGTAGTGAATGGATAGTTGGGTTCGGTCTGAAGGGGAGGGGCTTAGCTTGACCCTGGTGGTGGTGATAGTTGGGTTCGGTCTGAAGGGGAGGGGCTTAGCTTGACCCTGGTGGTGGTGAATGGATAGTTGGGTTCGGTCTGAAGGGGAGTGGCCTAGCTTGACCCTGGTGGTGGTGAATGGATAGTTGGGTTCGGTCTGAAGGGGAGGGGCTTAGCTTGACCCTGGTGGTGGTGAATGGATAGTTGGGTTCGGTCTGAAGGGGAGGGGCTTAGCTTGACCCTGGTGGTGGTGAATGGATAGTTGGGTTCGGTCTGAAGGGGAGGGGCTTAGCTTGACCCTGGTGGTGGTGAATGGATAGTTGGGTTCGGTCTGAAGGGGAGGGGCTTAGCTTGACCCTGCATTCAGAGGGACAGGGGGGGAGGAGGGTTGCGTCGAGTCTCCTGACATGACAGCTGTCAAAGGGGGAAGAGCGGATTTAAAAGGTTTGACAGAGCGCTATGATAGGCTCTTGGGAATAGAGTGAAGTGATTGGCTAAGCTGAAGAGTGACGCCCCCGGTCACTTATTGAGAGGAGAGAGAGTAGAAACACGGGAATAGAAATACATGAATGAGTAAAGACGGTCTTCCTGGTTGAACTTGCTTCATTAAAGCTTAAATAGAACATATTTGGTTCAAATAATATTATTGCTTTCAACTCACCTTATACAACTATGTGAAATCTGTCGACATAATACATTTCATTTAACTGAACGTGTCAGACTTTTCAGTGTAGGCACATTCTTTAAAAAAGATTTCTTATGGCCGCCAGTGCGTCAAATGGCCCTGGGACAAATTCAAACCCTGGTCCTCCGCTTGGGCACCAAGCCCGGTACCTGGGCCAGCTCATATCTCAGTGGGTAGAGCTGGTGGCCCATGCACTTGGGCCACCAGCTCTTCAAATAATATAATCTTATTTTAGTCCATTGATTTACAACAGGGTTTCATATCATCTGAGGTAACGATTAACAGTAAATGAAACGTGTTTCGAGACGCTTGCAAAGTCTTCTTACGGCAACAGACGTATATCCACACTCTCGTTGTATGGTGGTGGTATTCAAGCACTGCCAGGGCTCCTCTCCCTTTTCTCTCTGCCTGCTCGCTGCCACTGTCAGTTGAGGTAGTCCGGGCTCCAGTGGTGACCCGGCAGGGCCTTCGAGGTATTCAGAGAATACGCTGGAACACTCAGAAGAAACAAACAAAACATCGATTTAATTATATAAATAAAATGTAATAAAATGTAAATAAACAGGCGGTGGCGGCGGGTGTGTGTGTGTGTGTGTGTGTGTGTGTGTGTGTGTGTGTGTGTGTGTGTGTGTGTGTGTGTGTGTGTGTGTGTGTGTGTGTGTGAGTGTGAGTGTGTGTGTGAAGATCCAGTTGTGATAGACACGTTTCGCCACTGCCGGGCACCCAGGACCAGACCCAGGATCAGGTGGAGGGAGTGCCATCGAGTTCCACCAGTTAGAGCCAGTTGATCTGCTCAGGGGAAGGACTCGGGGCGCTGCTTCCTCTGCAACCTGAGTACACATACGCTGTTGACATGGGATGGAGGGATGGATGGAGGGATGGAGGGAGGGATGGATGGATGGATGGATAGATAGATAGATGGAGTGATGGATGGATGGATGGATGGATGGATGGATAGATAGATAGATGGAGTGATGGATGGATGGATAGATAGATGGAGTGATGGATGGAGGGAGGGATGGATAGATGGATGGATGGAGGGAGGGAGGGATGGATGGATGGATGGAGGGAGGGAGGGATGGGTGGATGGATGGATGGATGGAGGGAGGGAGGGAGGGAGGGATGGGTGGATGGAGGGAGGGATGGATGGATGGATGGAGGGAGGGATGGAGGGATGGGTGGATGGATGGATGGATGGAGGGAGGGAGGGAGGGAGGGAGGGATGGGTGGATGGAGGGAGGGATGGATGGATGGAGGGATGGATGGGTGGATGGATGGATGGATGGAGGGACGGAGATGGATGGATGGATGGAGGGAGGGATGGGTGGATGGAGGGATGGATGGAGGGATGGGTGGATGGAGGGAGGGAGGGATGGGTGGATGGATGGATGGATGGGTGGATGGATGGATGGATGGATGGAGGGATGGAGTGATGGATACATTGACAGAATAAATGGACAAGATCAATTATAGTGTTCAGTGTGTCTATAGTGTATGTCCAACTTTTTGCAATTATTTGATCAAATTCTATTGAAACCGGGAGCTCACATGAGACAGATAGACTAGAAGAGCACATGGCCGTCATCATTAGCATCAATATAACAATGGCACTTATTTCGTCAAACACGTATAGAAATGAAGGAGTACAAAGAAATAAAGAAAATAATGAAACTGGAAGAAAAAAAAAAAAAGTTAGGGCAAGAAAAAAGTAAATGCAGATATAAGTAATACGGGGAATATCCAATATGTGTTAGCTGGAGTAATCTGCTAATATAACTGTTTTTACTTTAGTAAGGATGGAGGGATGGATGGGTGGATGGATGGAGGGATGGATGGAGGGATGGAGGGAGGGAGGGATGGATGGAGGGATGGGTGGATGGATGGAGGGAGGGATGGATGGGTGGATGGATGGAGGGAGGGATGGATGGATGGAGGGATGGAGGGAGGGAGGGATGGATGGAGGGATGGGTGGATGGATGGAGGGAGGGATGGATGGATGGATGGATGGATGTATAGATGGATGGATACATTGACAGAAGAAATGAACAAGATCAATTATAGTGTTCAGTGTGTCTGTAGTGTATGTTATTCGTCCGACTCGTCATTCCAACTTTTTGTAATTATTTGATCAAATGAAAGTGAAACTGTGAGCTCACATGAGACAGATGAACTAGAAGAGCACATGACCGTGGGAGGAATACAGAGAGGCATCAAACCAGTGCAGAGTGGAAGATCTCTGGCTCTCCAGTCACAGTTCTTAGAAAGCATATTTCCCCCTCAGGAGAAAGGCATAGAGGTGCCCTTTAAACCAAAGGTGACTGCGCTGTGTGGACTCCCCGGGGAGCAGAGCTGCTGCTGGCATCGAGACCAGCATGTGCTTCAGTCCCGTTCAGATGCCCGTGTTCATCAGGGCAAACACTCGGGGGGTAATTACAGTTCAGAGCCATTCGTGCTTTTCATAGGAATTACTCTGCAGCAATCAGCTTGGTTTGAATGTATATCTGCATCCTCTAACACGTACACTATCCTCAACCACAACACCGTGTTGGTGCACAAACACAAGAAGGCGAACACTGAAACGTGGGCAGGCAGCTCAAGTGTTTCGAGACGCCTGCAAAGTCTTCTCACTGCAACAAGCGTACGTCACAAAGCTGCCCCGCTGTGGCTCCTTCTCACAGCCTTCAGAGCATCCATCGATAGGCCCTGAGTGTCCTGGCAGGGCGTTAGTCTCGTCGCTCCGCACCCCCTGCTCTGCCGGCTTATCAGAGAGCGATGATGTGAGAGTCTGCTCCACGATTACCAAGGCAGCGCACATTCTTCTCTCTCACGGTACTCCATTCTCCGCGTGGCACATGGCAGTCGTGTGACTAATATAGCCATTAGTGTTTGGAGCTTTATGGGCAGTATATATTTAAGAGGCCGACCGCACCTTCAGCGATAATCTATACTTCTGCTGCCTGGATTGCTTCATGGTGTTCACTCTCTTTGGTTCCTTTCGTCTTTTTTAAATTCAGTAGGGGAACCTACACTTTCATAAGATAGTGTGTGTTGGATGAACCGTATTAAACTAAGAGTGTAGATGTGTAGATTGAATTATTACATTGTTATTGTTATCACTATTATTATTATTATTACTTCCACTTCTTATGACACAGGCTGTTCAGTTTGATTTTAAAGCCTTTATGGTCTTACAATCATCCATCTTTGTTATCAAACAATAAACAGTAAATAGTACTTTATTAACATCGTCACCCATAAGTAATGTTAGCATTAATGTAATGTTTTTGAATCATGAGCGTAAAATGACAAATACATAAAGCAAGATTTGTTTTCTTGACCAAAATCACAATGTTGATTGTTGCTTTAAAGCAGGGGTGTCAAACTCAAGGCCCGGGGGCCAAATCCGGCCCGCGACCTAATTTGATGTGGCCCGCAAGAGCTTGCTAAGAATATAATATACAATACAAGTGGTGTAATTGTTGAATATTTGCTTTCAATTATTTGCCCTAGACTTCTAGACACTAGACTTCTGCTTTCAGACGTAGTTATTCAGGAAGATATTACCAGAACTGTAATATAATACATTATTTAATATATATTATATTCAAATGTAAAACCGGCCCTTTGAGTGCCACTATAGTGCTGATGTGGCCCGGGATGAAATTGAGTTTGACACCCCTGGTTTAAAGACTAGAGAGACAAAATACACTTAAGTAATAAACATATTATTAATATTCGTCTTGTATTTATTTTATATTGAGGTTATCCAAAAGTATCCAGGTTACATTACTTTAGCTGTTTTGTATACATTGTTGAAGTAACCCTCCGACTCTAAGGGGTCAGTGCCTTAAGCTGCTTTGCATGAAAGAGACAGCTGAATGACATGTTGTAGATAAGTGAATATGAATACGTTTGGTTATAGAAAGGGAACGAGCAGAACAGTTCCTCTGAGTTCTGAGGGATCCCTCAGAGGCAAATCTCTTTGCACAGCCATTTGATATAAATAGCCAATTCTCCGACTTCATTAAAACGATATCTGCTCCAAAACGAAAGTGATTGGCCCACGTGTTAATTCTACTACACGGTCTAATCTCCCTCAGAGGCTTTCAGAACAGGAACTACACCTAGTTCATAAGTGCCAAATATACAAATGTGTATTCACCCCATGGGTTGTATGCCTTCTCAGAGATACCTGACAACGCCATTTCTCAGAGACCTTGAACGTAAGGTATGGCACAGGTCGACGTGTTCGACCTGGAAGTGTGTGTGACGAGCAAACAACGTCTGCTTTGTTTACCAGAAGAGACCGTGCCCCCCGTAGGTCGCATCCATCGAGCCGCTGCCCCTCAATCAGGCTGGGGTTAAGTGCTGCAGCGTATGAAATAAAGTCCCTTTGATGTGCTGGAGGCGAACTTGAGTTATACTACCCTCAAGTTTTATATTTCCCTCAAGTGGGAGCAGCACTTGCAGGAAAAGATCAATCAGATGTTCAACAGATCGGGTTGCAGAGGATCCCAGGAGAGACACGAGGCATACTGACTATTAACAATTAGTGAAATCACGTCTTTAAACATTTCCCTACACATTTCCACGGAGGGAAAAACAATCAGTCGACTTACCGCAATGCAGATTGGGTCGTTTCAAGAGTAATGTGACAGTCGTCTTGTTCTGTGTCGCTTCAGGAAAACTCTTGAGTCGATTCAAAGCACTTTGTAAAGACGTTTCTCTCTCTATATTCTCTGGCAGCTGGTTGATTTCTTCTCATCTGGAGTCTACATGTATCTTAAAGCCTAAAAACATATCCCTGAAGAAGAGACAGGGTTTGAAACATAACATAAGAACCGCCCTGGGACCAGTCAGGACGTGCTGCTGTCAGAAACCTGTTCTCCAGACTGGGCGATGTCTGCAGTGCACATGGCTGGTTGTGTGTTGTGCGCCTGGTACAGCTTTGTGTCGCCCTCCACACTATTCAACTGTTCGTGTAACTGATAGTCCCACTTGTGAAGGTGTCGAGGCCTTCTCAGGATCCATAGCATGTGTATTCTATTCCACGTCTAGATGGTAATGGTATGAACTTGAAGAGAACGTTTACACAGCTTTAGCCAACCAGTTACCTTGATCAGAATCTACACATATAATCGCTACAAGTCAAAACCTGATTCGGAAATACTCCGAAACAACTTGTTCTCGAGCGAAGGGACAGTGGAACGTGAGATGGGCGTTGATAAATATTAAGCCTGACAAAGTACTTAACGTCTAATATATTGCTTTCCTGCTATGTTAACTATGTTTCAGCACTTAAGGTACACACACACATTGATAGATGTGTTGTAATGCGCTGTTGAGGAACCTGCGACCCAAGATTTTCATTCATTGCATAACTACACCGTATATATGTCAATAAACCTTAGGACATCTTGAAAGAGATGTGCAACATAGCAATTATATACCGTTTTTAATTAACTATTAGTAGAGAATAACGAGTAATGAATATACTTTATAGAGATCTGCAGATACATGTTTAGTCTTCTCAAGCACCAACTATCAAAAAAACCTCCAGGGCTGTACACAGTGGCAACTTCTAATTTTGGGAAAAACGAAAACGTCTTTTAAAACTACAACTCCCAGTAGAGACGTGCCGAAGGAATGGGTTTTCTCCGCAGGGTGGCTGGCGTCTCCCTCAGGGACGGGGTGAGTAGTTCAGTCCTCCAGGAGGGACTCGGGGTGGAGCCTCTGCTTCTTTTCGAAGAGAAGAGCCAGTTGAGTTAGTTCGGGCACCTAGGACCAGACCCAGGACCAGACCCAGGACCAGACCCAGGACCAGACCTAGGACCAGACCCAGGACCAGACCCAGGACCAGACCTAGGACCAGACCCAGGACCAGACCCAGGACCAGACCCAGGACCAGACCTAGGACCAGACCCAGGACCAGACCCAGGACCAGACCTAGGACCAGACCCAGGACCAGACCCAGGACCAGACCCAGGACCAGACCTAGGACCAGACCCAGGACCAGACCCAGGACCAGACCTAGGACCAGACCCAGGACCAGACCCAGGCCCAGGTGGAGGGATGCACAAACAAAAATAAGTCAAACACTGAAACGTGAGGGCAGGGACGGTTTAGAGGGATTTTAGAAATATCTAAATTGCAAGTGAAAGATGACAGCACGTGCACGTCGATTAGGTTTTATCGTTTATGGCACTCCACGAAGTAAGAGTCAGAAAACACAGAATCACTTAATTCAGTTTGAAGCACGTGAGGTTTCACTCCAATGTCTGTCTGCTAAGTGTCTGGTGAAGCATGCTCAAAGGGGACAATGCAGAGGTGTAGGCCAGCGCCAGCGCAGCGTTCAAATGCATTCAACAGAGACCTGAAGAACTGCTCAATGAGTTCCCATGACAACCATGTTGCCTTCAAAATAACTTACACACTGCAAATGTGTTAGAAAAAGACAATTGCAAGACCACATTGACTGGCAACGGTTGATTTCAATTGGCGGCCTCCGAGAAATGCATTTATTAGTTTAAATTAGATGTCTGTCACGTTAATGACAATCTTAACTTTTACAGCCTGTAGATTTGGTTAAATGTGTCTTTGCTCAGGTCAGGGTTGGGGCCAGGTCACTTTATTTGTACCCAGAGGTGGACTTGTTTGCAGTAAAGATATAAGGTATGATGATGAGACATATTTTACAAATGGACCTCCTTAAACCGTGGACATGTCGTGTAAAGTTGAGACACAACAAACAGTTCAAACTATACATTTTCAATTGCTCACCAATTCATCTCAAGATGACCAATTTCAGCATGTTCTGATTCTGTGCACCGACTTGCACCATCACTCAGGACCCCTACACGAGCAATATACAAACTGCAATACACTGCATCTATACTTCTGAGGTTAATGCTTTGGTCAGAATCAGAACGCCTCCATTCATCCCAAAGAGGGGGATGTGCATCTGTCAAAGCACTTAAAGAGCCACAGACAGCTTCATTATTCATTAAGAAGCACAAAGAATATCAAAGATACAAGTTGAACATCCACATCCAGTGTGTTGCATCCAGCACCGGTAGCAGCTTTGAGAAAAGCAGCTAGGTGAAGTCATCAAGATGGATGTACAGTGCACGGTTATTCACGGCATATATTGTACACATGTAGTATTGCAAAACAGGGCTGTTATAGTCTAGTCTTTGCTGTTCTATTTGTGTGGGGGTCTACCGAGGGAGGTGGTTCCTATGGAGGTGGTTCCTCTGGAGCTGGTTCAGCTGGAGGAGGTCCCTCTGGCACCAGAGGGTGAAGTCCTGCGTCAGCTCCCTGTACTCCCTGTCGTCCTCGTTGGAGATGAGGCCAACGATGGCGGAGTCAGAGAACTTCTGCAGGTGACAGGTTGCAGTGTTGTGGGTGAAGACTGCAGTGTAGAGGGTGAAGAGAAACGGTGCCAGCCCCGTCCCCTGGGGGGCCCCTGTACTGCTGCTGATGGTGTCTGATTGACACTCAGGTCCTCACGTACTGTGGACGGTGGTGAGGTAGTCCAGGATCCAGGAGGTGAGGTGTCCCCCAGGAGCGGGGGCTGGATGGTGTGGAAGGCACTGGAGACATCAAAGAACAGGCTCCTCACAGGGCCCCCAGGCTTCTCCAGGTGGGAGAGGGACCTCTGCAGCGGGTAGATGACGGCGTCATCCACCCCGATGGCAGGCTGGTAGGCGACGGCCTCACAAGGGGCCGAAGGTGTCCGAGGACCAGCCTCTCCAGGGTCTTCATCAGCCGGTGGTTATGGATGAAATCAGTATGTAACACTCGTGCATCTATTGGCCAGCGCTCCAACACATTTGACGTGATATGCTAAGCGTGGGACATCTCCAATGAGTTGACCAATCACAACAGAGCTGGCCAGCTAAACATTTAGAAAAGACTGGGCTCTGGTTTCAGACAGAGGGTGAACAGAGGTGATGCAGCACAGGCAGAATGAGAAAGATAAATACGTATGTAAAGCTTGTGAGCATGTCACAGTCGAACACAACATGATATATGCATATGGGCGTAACACGTCCTCTTTAATCGTCCACCTGGTGGTCGGGTTGCGTTGGACGACCAGCTCTCATTACTGGGAAGTGAGAGCTTGACACAGAGACCAGAAGCCTCTCTGTCCCCCCACCCCGTGTGCTTTGAAGCCAGCGCCCCCTGTCTGTCTGCTTCCCTCACTGTCCCTCTCTGTATTCACTTCCACACCCTGACCTACTCATGCCAGCATCTTTCCCTCAGCGTGGAACGTGCCGTGCTCAGGTCTTATTCTGAAAGCAGCCTTTTATAATTAGGGTCATTTCAAATTCTAATTCTTCTGCATGTGTGTCTCTGTGATGTCTGCTCTGGCTTTGTAGGCAACAAGACTATACCTGACTTGCCCTTCTGACATGGACCCACCGACTTGTTATGTTCCCCTTTGTACGAATCACGTTCCAGAGAAGCCTTGGGACTCCAGGGTAACACTAATAGATCTACTGATATGTATCAGTAGCGCGCTGAAGGCCCTTCCTAACTACACACGTCTATTGTAACGTCCTCCCACAGTCTGCTTTCTCTCCTCACCAACTGACCAAGCAACGTGCTGACAGAGGAGGAAGACACTAAGGAGCGCCACATCTTCCACAGAGTGCTTCCACCACCTGGCTTGTGAGTTCTCTGGCAGCAAAGGAAAGGGGGGGAGGAGATCAGCACGAGAAAGTAGAACACGCGTGGCGTCCTCTGCAGAGAGACGCACATGGATACGTGTTGGTGCTCTGCAGCTGAAGTCCGTGTTTCAACACGTCGCTCATTAAAGCTTCTGCTGAAGGTGGATTCGTCCTCTCTTCTCTTCTAGTGTCCTAGAAAGAAAGTATCTGGAAAAGCTGACTGACAAGTATGCTTTCATAGATGCAGCGATACTCTCCAATGTCATACTTATCACCAAAACAAGCGAGAAAAGTGCATCTAAATTCAGGAAGAGAGTTTCAGGTGAATGGTTATTTGATATTCAGTCGACGCATCGTACTGTGAAGTCGAACACTCAACGCAAAGGACAGAGGACATCAAATGGGTTCTTTGTAAGACTCATTCCAAATCACTCACATCTGCTGTCTGTTTACAACATCTAATGGATATAGAAACAACATTTTCCATTTCTGTCAGAAAAGATATTGAACCAGGAAATGATATCTTTATTGTCTCTGGTATTGAAACATATAATTACGTTGTGTCTTGGAGTTCTGCATACACATGGTAACCTTACTTATTGTCAATATGTTTTTGTCAAATTACAAAACCACCCGAATGAAATGCTTTATTTCTTCTCCTCGGTGGTCCTTACATTTAGATAACTTGTGTACGACGAATACAACGTCTGGAATGAATGAAAATACAGTATCGATCGAATGATTTCTGGTCTATGAAAACATGACTCTACTTCTCACTTGATTAGTAACCAGTAATTAGAGTAACATAGACGGTATGCTTTAGGGGGAGGGGCTGCATTGTGATCACTAGGGTGGCTAAGTCTACTTCTTATACGATGTAGGATGTTCCATTGCATCTGAAGCTTTTATATGACGTGGGAAGTTTGAGTCATGCTACAGTTAGCTTAGCATAAAGACTGGACATTAGGGGAAACAGCTGGCCTGGCTCTGTCCAGTGCTCACAATGCCAATCCTTTCTGATGCCCTTGAGCAAGGCACCTCCCCCGGGCGCTGTACAATAGCTGCCCACTGCTCCTGGTGCTAGGGTTAGGGTTAGGCTTTTCAAATAATGAATATAGTTAGTTAATTAACGCCGTGCTTGCTCCTTCTCCCAGCTCGATCAAGCCACGATCGGCTAACCCTATCTAATGCAAGACAAATCATTATTTTAAGAGCTTTATTCTTTGAAGCGATTTATATTTCTTTGTGTTTGTTTGTTTACCTTGGGGCCGTTTCGGAGCCCTTCATAAACATCGATCTTAAATGAAATGCTATGCTCCCTAAACCATGTAATTGGTCATGGATGACCAAAAACACAATATGCAGTAAATCTCCGCGGCGTGCCCGAGGCCTTCCAGCCGCCGCCCACACAGAGGACGGATCTCCTCATTAGCACACCAGTCACTGATATGACGGCTTTATTCATTGAACGTCTCATCTGTGTCTTAAACTGCATCTGTCAGTGTGTATTACATGTCTCATTGTGGCTATGCCGTGTAAGTGATGTGTTGTGCAACATAAGCTGCTTAGAGGAAGGTCTAACCGATGTTTTAGTTTTGTTATGACTTTGCCAAACATGACGGATTAAAGCAGGTGTATGCGTCTGAGGGGAAAAGCATTTGAATAAACCATTTCTATTTAATGCTAACATGCAGAAAACCAATCATTCACACAAGATACGTTCTCTTTTGTAACTATAGGTTCTCTCTTGACAAATCTTCCTTTTACACTGGGGTTCAATAAAGCAGTTTGAAGATCTTTTGCAGATATGACAAAGACAGTAATGCCTTGGCAACAATATTGACTTTAGTAATGAATATATTTACAATGATTTTAAATTGTCCTGCATTTACCACAAGTGCAATCCCAAGAAATAGGCAAGAAGAAATCTGTTGGGCGCTAATGGACATTGAGTTGTATTCGGTCGATTGTCCTGCTGAGACGATGGAGACCAAAGCAGAGCGAGAAGGTGACGTTTGATTCCAATCCAACAGGTGGGGCGAACCGTAACCCACATGTTGAACGCTGCTTCTGTGAACGGGCGATTGTCTGCTAACATGTTCACCATGACAACTCCATACGGGGATACAGTCAACGGTGTGTTTATAGCTGCCTTTACGAGGCGACGAATCAATGAATAAGGGTTCAAGAGTGCACGGCGTTACTGCCTACTGCTCTTTGCTCATGGCCATCTCGACATCCTGTGTGCCGATATGGACTGTGGAGATCTACATGTTACACATAGGGGTTAGCAAGATATTCAAAAGTCATATTTGTACTCTTAGAAATGCTTTTTTCCCGATTGATTTTAGATACAATTTCTTAATAAGGAAGCCTGTCTTTGTTTCTTATTTCAACGTCTTTCGTTTTTTTTAAATATCATCCTATTGTGCCTCAACATTCTAAATAATGTTGAGTCTTACCTAATGTAAATATGGTCCTGTCCCAAATACAACATGTGTTGCTTTAATTTGATCCCTTGTCTATACTCCTAACATTTACATTACTATGGTACATCAATAAAAACATATACATTTACAGTATGTCTCGTATGACTTCTGGTTATTATAGAATAATAATGATAATAATAATAAATGATTTATATAGCGCCTTTCAAGGGACCCAAGGTCGCTGGTGGACAAACAAATCAAACAGACAATCAACGGGCAAACCAAATAAATAAATAAGGGAAGCCGGGGGACCAGGAAAGGCTCAGGCCCGAAGGCCGGGGTGAACAGGTGTGTTTTAGTGATGCTTTAAGACGTCCAGGGAGGCAGCATTACGGACCTCGGCAGGAAGTGCATTCCAGAGGGTGGGGGCCGCAGCACTGAACGCCCTGTCGCCAACCGGTCGGAGCAAGAGCGGGGGATGGAGAGCAGGCCTGTGACTCCGAGAAGGGGTGTAGGGATGGAGGAGGTCCGATAAGTACTGGGGGGCGAGGGTAATGGAGGGACTTGTACGTGAGGATGAGTGTTTTGTATTGAATCCGGGACTCGACCGGCAGCCAGTGGAGGTGGATGAGGGGGGGGGTGATGTGGTGCCACGGCTTGGTGCGGGTGAGAAGCCTGGCGGCAGAGTTCTGGACGTATTGGAGCCTGTCCAGGGTTTTGCTGGGAACCCCGGACAGGACTCCGTTGCAGTAGTCCAGACGGGTTAGGGTTACTAAGGGGACAACAAGGTCAGAAGGATTGTATAGAAGTCTATGAGAAGATGACCTTACTTCTCACTTGATGAATTACCCCATACGTTTAATCTCTAGTTTCAAGCCTTGATCAAAAAAGCATAATATTATAATAGTCAATTATGATCACGTTAGAGTAAAATAGACGCAAAATGATTATGTTTATACATTAAAGTGTTGAGGTTCATACAGAGGATTTGTCAGCAGTATTTGTGAAGGTTTGGGGACTGAGGGAATGACTGACTGACAGGTGTTATATAAATACAAGCGAGTTCTGGGCTTTGGAGCTTTTGCAGTCAGTGCATGTGGCGACCACACAGTATCCACTCTGTGTGGTGATAATTACAGCTGATCATTCTTCTACAACTTTCAATTTCATTTGCCTTTTGATCCGAGGCATTTCAATATCTGAAAAGATACATCCACACCTGTCTTCAAGCGTTGCACACATGGAAGAGTTAAAGTTTCTGTTCTCTCTGAGATGAAAGCGTGTGGGAGTTGGGGTGGTGAGTGGAGATGAACCCTGCCACAGAATCTAACCCGTGTGCACCTTGGAGGAATCAAGCCTGCAGTGGTGTAACATGTGCAGCTGGTTTGAGGAGAGACACCTGCACGAAGGCAGAGCTACCCGTTTCATGTGCAGGAAATGCTGGACCAACTACAACTATTCCGCTTCATGTGTTTAATCACTCACACATGAGTACCGTGTGCACTTTGTATATTGCAATGTTTTTATTGGGTTGTCAAAAATGTACAGAATGCCTCATATGAATCAAACTTCACCTACCCCCTGGAAACTCTGCAATTTACCCAGAGTGGATACATGATATTTAAATGAATGGTAAATCAGAATTAGTGAGGATAGTAAAACATTCCCTTTCCTGTATTCTCTAGCTCCACATAGGCCAACATCCCGAGTTCCCTCGACGCGTCACGTACGCCACGTAGAGGCACGACATACACATATGAAACCTGACATTGAGCGTGATTGAATACTCCATTCAGGCATGTCTTGGTAGTAATGAGAAAAGCCTGACTTGAGAGCTTTTCCCTGTGTGCACTTTCTGAAACGAGTATTTCAGCTCATGATGATATTTACATGTTTTACACAATAGGGTTATTGGAATTCAAACTGAAAACCAAATGGAAACTGTATGTTTCTCCTTTGGATCCTGCAGTAACGGGAAGGGTTAATCTTAAAACACTATAATGATATGATGGGCTTTCACTTCTTGATGGACCACGCAGCCCCCCCCCCCCCCCCCGCCCGACAGAGAGTCCCCTCATAATGGCTTCATCACATTAGGGTGGTGAACACAACACAAAGCAATCTGATGGAGTGGACGTAATGCATATTGAGGCCTGTACAGTGTTTCCTGACTGGAACAGTTGACAATACTGACAGGCTAATACTGACATGCTAATACTGACAGGCTAATACTGACAGGGTAATACTGACAGGGTAATATTGACATGCTAATACTGACAGGGTAATACTGACAGGCTAATACTGACAGGCTAATATTGACATGCTAATACTGACAGGCTAATACTGACAGGCTAATACTGACAGGCTAATATTGACATGCTAATACTGACAGGCTAATACTGACAGGCTAATACTGACAGGCTAATATTGACATGCTAATACTGACAGGCTAATACTGACAGGCTAATGTTGACAGGCTAATATTGACAGGCTAATACTGACAGGCTAATACTGACAGGCTAATACTGACAGGCTAATATTGACAGGCTAATATTGACAGGCTAATACTGACAGGCTAATACTGACAGGCTAATATTGACATGCTAATACTGACAGGCTAATATTGACAGGCTAATACTGACAGGCTAATACTGACAGGCTAATACTGACAGGCTAATATTGACAGGCTAATACTGACAGGCTAATGTTGACAGGCTAATATTGACAGGCTAATACTGACAGGCTAATACTGACAGGCTAATGTTGACAGGCTAATGTTGACAGGCTAATATTGACAGGCTAATACTGACAGGCTAATACTGACAGGCTAATATTGACATGCTAATATTGGTTGCATCTTGTACATTATGTTCGCTTATATGAAGTTAAATAATTAAGTAATAATTACCATTGTTCAAACCCAGTATGTGGACAGTAATTTTTCAACATTTCTTGGCAAAATATGTTATTGTGATTAGTATTCTGTAATGTTTGGGGTGCAGTTTACAGTTTGGTGTCATTTCACAGGAAGAAATATGGATGTTGGCTCATCTCGATGCCTAACACGGCTTTTGTGAGCGCATGAATGGAATCCCAGAAGTGTCCCAAAACAGATGCATACATGTTCCTTCTTTTACTTTACATCTCGGACATTTTGAAGAGTTTTCTTTGGAAATGTTATGCATCTTTATGGGTGTGAGGTCAAATGTGTTGAGACATTTAAGGTTTGCTTCTTTGATTGTATTGCTTGTGAATGTAAGATGTGTTCTTTCACAGATATTCAGCAGTAGTTTAATCTATCTGTATCCCTAAGTCCTTTCCCCAGATTTGTTTTAAAGTTGGAAAGGATGAGCTCTTTTAGAAAAAACTGCATTAAATTCTCTAATTTTACCTTACATCAATATCTCCTCCTCTTCCAACAATCCCGATCTCAATGTATTGCTTTTAATAATTGAGTGGATCACGTTCCTCATGTGCAGGTATCTGAAACAATCCTTACTTGAAATGTCATATTCTGCTCTTAAATCATTAAATTATTTCACTGTTATATCTTTGTGGAACAAATGTTTCAATTGCTTTATACCTGCTTTCGTCCATTTGTTTGTATTAATTGACAACAAATATTTGCTAAGATCAGGATTGTTCACAATAGGAGAAAAGATCGAAATACCTGAGTTAACATGAACTTTCTTTGAACAGTCCCTCCAGGCTAAAGGTGTATCGACCACTGTAAAACATTTGGCCATATTTTTCACCTTATTGAAGTCTTTAACAAATATAAGAGTTTCCATGGCAACGGGTCAAAGACATTGGCTTCTATCTGAACCCATAGTGAATCCTTTCTTCCCAGAGACCAAGATAGTACATTTCTTAATTGAGCCGACCAGAAGGAGTGTTGAAAGTTGGGAAGACCAAGACCCCCCATAGTTTCTGGTTTCATAAGGGTAATGAACTTGATTCTTGGTTTTTTATTACACCAGATACATTTTGAGATGTGTCTATTGAGAGATTTAAAATAGTCAGCGGATAAATAGCGTGGCAACATTTGAAAAAGAAAAATACATCTCGGTAGAATATTCATTTTTATGACATTGATTCTTCCGAGCAGTGATATCGGTAATGTGGACCATTTAGATACATCCTGATTGATTTAGTCAAAGAGCGGATTGTAATTCTCTCTAAACAGATTATCCAGGTGTGGTGTTATATGTATTTCTAAGTATTTAAAGCCACCCGGTGACAAATTAAAAGAACAAGACTTTTCCATATTTGCTGTTGGTGTCATATTGAAGAAACAAGCATTCGATTTCTTAAAATGAATTTGACATCCTGAGTACCTTCCAAATTGCTCCATCGTGTCGTGCAGATGTGGTGCTGAACGTTCTGGGTCTGTTAAGTAAAGAATGACATCGTCAGCATACAGAGACATGTTGTGTTCATCGTTAATCTTCACTCCTTTAATACTCGTGTTGTCTCGCACACATGACGCCAGTGGTCCAATTGCAATAGCAACTAGAAAATGCATTTCCTGCAGAAAATGCGTGCGAATGCTGGAAACTGTGAACATTTATGGCTGAATTTAGCTGAAAATGCAGAAAAAGCTGAATGTGTTATTAGCTGAATGGTAGCTGCTTTTAGCAAAACAATGCAGAAAAAGCTTAATATTTAAAGGAAAATGTTTAAAAAAGGTGTAAACAACAACATGTATAGCCTTGATGTCCTGAAATAGCTGAATAATGTAATAGTTGAACGGGTTCTGCAGCTGAAAATAGGCTGAAGGAGTTAAATATCAGATGTAAGTATAGTGAATGAATTTGTATTAAGATGAGAAAAGAAAGTAAAAAGGCTTGGGAAAGCAGCAGAATATTTGAACTGCAAACTTTTCGACTAAAACCATACGTCACCAATAATGTATACAATATGTGGAACCTGTTGAAGTCAGTATGAAGTCTCCATCAGACAGAAAATAATGTTAAAGTCCAGTCTGTCAGTGTTGGTTTCTGTTCCTGAGCACCTACTCAGTTGCCACCCGTTCAAAACTATGAGAGAGAGGAGAGAGAGAGAGAGAGAGAGAGAGAGAGAGAGAGAGAGAGAGAGAGAGAGAGAGAGAGAGAGAGAGAGAGAGAGAGAGAGAGAGAGAGAGAGAGAGAGAGAGAGAGAGAGAGAGAGAGAGAGAGAGAGAGAGAGAGAGAGAGAGAGAGAGAGAGTGTGTTTGTGTGTGTCTGTGTATTTTTGAAAAAATTGAAGGTTTCTTATCAATTGCTGAAAAGGCTGAATAGTTTAATGTTTGAATGGTTTCTGCAGCTGAAAGTAAGCTGGAGTTATGGAGAGCTAAAGTATTGGCTGAGTTGAAGGCTCTTCCCATTGACTTCAATGTTAAAAAAAGAGTTTAAAAAGCTGAATATTTCAAAAAGTTGAAAAAGTTGAAGGTTTCCCATCGATTCCTGAACAGGCTGAATAGATTAATTGGCTGAAATAAATTTAAGGGGAAGAATAAAGTTTTGAAGTACTTTAGTGGAATGCTGTAAAAAGCAAAGGTGCCTGTGTAGTCCAGCCTATCACATCAACATAGCGTCGTGTAATGATCCACACGTGTTAAGAGCAGGCCGTCCTGTATGAATAATATCATTCGTGAAAGGTGGCCTTGCAGACAGGAATATTTGTGGGATGTTCTTCGGAATGATATTCATTAGTGACCTCCCTATCCTTCTGCATATCGCTGTTACAACCTTTGGACGTCTCCGCTGAACTTTGTTGACAGTGATCAGCTGCCAAAGGACTTGATCCTGCTCGATGTGATCCAGAGTAAAAAGACTGAACGTGTTTCAATAGATCCCCTGGGGTCAATGTGTCTGCGTGACAGAACTTTGCTTTTGTATGAGAATGAGACAGCGACATTTTCCTCCTCCCGAGTGTTTCATTTTCTTAATCTCCTCACGCACATGATTACATTTCGATGGCTTCGTTTCTTCCCCACCGCAGAAACCACCGCAGGTTCATCAATGCCGTCAAAGTTATTCATGTTTTCATTGTTTGTTGAAGTAGATAATGACGAAAGCCGGTACATTCAGGGTGCCGCCATTATTGTTTACACGGCGTGGAATGCTCTGTGATTGGTTGAGGTGCGTGGAATGGTGCGCTGTGATTGGTTGAGCGGATGTATCGCATTCTGTAGAGAAGGGAGCCTGGCGTTTGTCGCCGTTTGGAGAGAAAGTGAGAAAACAGGACAGAATAACACGGCGGATATCGCGTTTTGCGGAAAATGTAATGTTGACTTTTCAATACCGACGAAATACAATACTGATTTCTGCAGGAACTCGTTTTTTTCAAAAGTGGCGTTTATCGCGTTTTGGAACCAAACTCTTCAATTTCACATTCTTTACCCCATGCATGTATTCTGAGGGAATACAAACATTATCTATTCTAGAATAAGAGTTGTGGACATTTGAAAAGAAAGTGTAATCTTTGACATCCTGATTCAGTTGACGCCGCATTGTCACAAAGCCCCTGAAGGACCTTTGAGGGTTTAAGATGGTGGCTCTTGATTGGTTAGATTGATCTAAGCACACTCTAAAGGCGAATTCAGGCGACCTTTCACCTCCACTTCATTAAATGCATGGTTGCAAGATAACAATTTGAGTTAATTGATTTAGAACATTTTAAGTTGCAAACATTAGTTTCTAAGTTGTGTTGACATAATGTTGGTAATTACATCGACTTAATATTGTGTGTAATTTAAACTCGGATTTCTGCGTTAATTGACTTCAAACTAAATTAAAGTTGTAGTAATTAACTTGATAACTTCATTGTTCTACACCTTGAGTTAAGGACTTCATCTCACTCCCACTTAACATGCCTGGACAAGTTCCCACAGTTAAGACACATAGAAATACACAAAGGACATGTTAAGGTGAGTGTCGTCTCTTGTCATTGAAATACAGTAGATGCCTTGGAGCTGCACTCTTTAGGCAAATTGCTGTTTGACCAAAATTAGCATTCTTTGAACTGTGAATAGTTCTGAGAGAGGACATAAAGTAGTAGAGACTGTGAGAGTACACATACTTTGGGTACTATTGTGATATCTCTTTTTATTCAAAATGAATCTCGGTGAAGCAGATCAAGGACATGCTTCTTGAGGTAGGATCGTTATTTAGAGTTGTCATTGTTGTCAAATGCAAGTTGTTGGCAGTTTAGAATATATTCATTTAGGTCATTTCTCTTTTTTTCCTTTTTCAAAAATAGCACAATACAATGAAGTACGCAGAGAAATGAAAGCTTTAGCGCAAGTTCAATAAGGAAGACCTAACATTGAGTCCCTTACATGTCACTCTCTCCCCCCTCATTAAATGCGAGGGCGTCACCTCTCAGCAGCCAATCGCTGCACATGCTGAATTCCTTAAATGCCTGCTCTTCCTCCCTGTCAGTTGTCATTTCAGGTGACCACACGCAGTGGTAGTCCTACACGACTCCTCCTCGTGAGAAAAACACAAGAAACAATTAGCTCAAGATGTCCAACTCGGACAATTCGGAACACGAACCTTCTCTGGAAGTCTCCGATCCCGGTTCAGCTCCCCACAGCGGCCTATCACCAGAGGCAGACTTCCTCATCGCCCGGCTCTTGCAGCAGGGCCTCCCCACAGCCCCAGGCCTCACTCTCTCTCAGCTCCGAGAGCTCTCGGACCAGGTCTCCAGCACAGCTCCCCAGCCCGGGGCAGCAGCTCCAGTCAGCTCCCCAGAGAGACCAGGGTGAGGACGCGGCCGCAGCCGCGGAGGAAAAAAGGGCAGGAAGTCGAGCCCTCCAGGATCCCGTCCGCCTCCCAAATCCACCCCTTGCCAGGCTCGCCAGGCCGGGAGTGTCACTAACACGCCCCTCAGGGAGAGTAGCGTGGCCGGCGCCCTGCAATCCCTGGCTAGCTCCATGAGAGCCATCGATGCTCGCCTCCAGGCCCTGGAAGACTCCGGTACAGGAGCGTCAACTTCTGTCGCACTCAGAGCAGCGCTCGCTGCCTCAGTCCCGCCGGGGTTGCCGGGTCAGGGTGCTCCACGCATCCCAGCAGTAGCTCCTCCTTATTCTCTGGCTTCGGCCCTCCCAGCCCCCCCTGCAGGTAGGCCTTTTATTTCCCAAGCCGCCAACATCTCCTCACGGCTTAGGTCGAACATTCTTGAAGGGAAGGACGTTAATCTGCTTAGCCTCATTCTGCCCTCTCCGGAGTGCGATAAAGCCATCACCACAGGAGGAAACATCACCGCCGTCTTTAAGACCGCAGACCCCAGGCTCATCAGAGACATCAGCGTAGGGCAATTTATGGTAGCTTTCGGCATCTTCCGTGACGTCATCTGCTCCGTCTACCCTGAGAGAAGAGTAGAATTAGATGCGTACATGGCCATTATCGGAGACATCAACATTAGATACGGGAGATCCGTCTTTTATCAGTACCACAAAAGCTTTTCAAGCAAAGCAGCGCTCCACCTAGCGCATAGCAATATCCGCCTGGATTGGTCAGTGATGGACATCGAGCTGCTCGTGATGGCCACCGGCGGCCAATCTGCTATTTCATGCAACAGCTGCGGAGCGCAGAGCGCCACATCGCTGCCCTCTGCCCCTCAGTGCCTTTCCGCCACAGGACAGCTCAGGGACCTCACTGGCCAAACTGAAACACTGCTCCAGGAGTTAGGTGTCCCTCTCTCCAAAGAGAAAACGTTAGGTCCCGACACACGCTTAGAGTTCTTAGGCCTCACCCTTGACTCCATAGACATGAAGGCGTCTCTCCCCTCCGACAAACTGCAGCGCGTCCGGGACATCACCAAGTCATGCTGCGAGCAACACGTTATCACAAAACAACAGTTGCTCTCCCTTCTCGGACACCTCAACCTCGCTGTGCGCGTCATCCCCCAGGGCGCTCGTTCATCTGCCGCCTCCTGGACGCAACATCGGCGGTCGACAACCTCCATGCAGGGCTCGCAATTAACGATGTCCCGATGTCCAGGGGACCATAACAATTCCTACTGGGACACAAATCTACTTTGTCTGGGACAATTTCGGGACTTGCAAAGTCATTGGGCTGTCAAATCATAGAATGCATTCTACGTCATCCACTCTGCTGCTGACTGCTGCTAGACTCGAGTCGCGCCAATGCAACGGTCACGATAGTTAAAAACAGAAGAAAGAAATGCTGAGGTGGTTGAATAAACAGCCCCCTGTTGCAAGCCCCAATTCTGCCGACTCCCGAAACGAAAACATCCCAAGTCCTGGTCATGATGCATCGTCTTCCACTGTGGTAACTTAGTTGTCTTAAGTGTCAATGTTAGCTAGCGCTAACTAACGCTAGCAACTGAAGTGTGCCTTACAATGCATACAAACGTCCTAAAATGCGGTGTCATGTTTCTTTTGAAGTTGTGAAAATGAATGTGAAATAACAAGTTGATCAGAACTAAGAGGTGTAGCCGATCAGTTTTTGTATTTTCTTGTGTCAGCCAGTCAACCAATCGCTGCACATGCTAAATTCCTTAAATGCCTGCTCTTCCTCCCTGTCCCTGTCATTTCAGGTGACCACCGCCAGCCACCCCACCCGCCTCCTCCACCCCTCTCGCTCTCGCCTTCGCCGTCTCCTCAGGACAAAGCTTAACCTTTTTCCCCTAGACCGGTACCCACCTACTTTTCCCCACCACCAGTGTCTAGACCCCGGGGCTTGTCATCGGAGCGGTGCTTTCCCTCTTCTCTGAATGATTATCCTGCAAACCGGGGCCTAATCTCCACACAACCATTCATTCTCCTGTTTTATTATCATGGCAATCATTCCATTCTCCTGTCGTATTATCATGGCAATCATTCCATTGTCCTGTCGTATTATCATGGCAATCATTCCATTCTCCTGTCGTATTATCATGGCAATCATTCCATTCTCCTGTCGTATTATCATGGCAATCATTCCATTCATATGACGTGTAACAATAAATATGTATTCCTTACATCACGTCTCTCCGGTTTGAACTATAGCCATCCGCTGCCTTGTCGTGTATCTTGGAGAAAAGGAAGAGGACCTTTTCAAGGAGTTTAGCGACGTAATTAAATATCTTGAAATAAAATAAAATCCATGGCACAGTGTAAAAACACAGGACAAAAGCACTGCTCTCCGTCAGCTACATTCTGAAGCATATTGCACTGTTGGCCACACCCCAATCAATAATATCTTTATTCAGCATGGATAGGTCTTGACAGCAATGGCATGGGAAAATGATTGTGTACAATTTTGAAAAGTGGCTTCTGCTCTTCTCTTAACCAGTTCACTTATTGTATGGAACCTGCAAAGCAGATGAGAAGATACACTAAAACTTGCACAATTGTGATTGTCAAAATCTGTCCACATAATGCATGTGGCCGTCGTAGCCCCTCGGTCTGGCCGTTATACCCCACAAATAATTGTACGTCCTACGGCCACCATGGCCTGTGTGCCCCTGATACTGTTAAAATCTCGAAGTTGCTTTAAAAGCGACAAAACAGTGTTTTCTGAACTGCATTATGCTGCGTTCACAACGGATGTGATGCGAATATTCTCATCGCTCTAACCGCTGGAGTTTCACCGCGGCTGTCAGCTGTGTTTACTCCTGTCACTCAAACAGGACGCGCTGGAGAGGGGGCGGGGCGTATATCCATGTAAATACTGTGGTGGAAACCAACTACGACAAAATGAACATATTTTACCGTGATTTAATTGCAATACACGTTTCAAAATGATGCCGAAGTCACTAATACTGATAACGGTTAGTAAAAAACATGAATTAATGCTTTGACAAGTCTGCAGACAAGACGGCAGGCGAAAACCTTTTAAAATGCATGTTTTCTGAATGGATCAATCAGGCTAAACTAACCTGTAGCTGCTCCGTCCACACTCACAACAACGTCCTAGAGACAGAATTAAAGCAGCGACTGTATTCGCCATGACAGTCTGTGGTTTGTACAGTGTTTAACTTTTGTCCAGTTTCTGACCAGAGCTGTGAGCAGTTGATTAAAGAGACTCTCGTACACACACACACACACACACACACACACACACACACACACACACACACACACACACACACACACACACGTGCGCACACACGCTTCACTGTGCACTGCTGAATGATGTATGTGCAGAGTTGGACCCTTGAAGGCTGTTTCTTCTGAAATGGAATATATTTGTTAAATATTAATAGAATTTTAGATTTTTTGATTTGATTTTGGATCTGTGAATGGATGAAGTAGTATATGGAAAACATACCAAACACTAATTATTCAAAGTAAAGTATTTTATTTTATATACGGTAATACTAAGGAGGCATAGGCCGATATGATGATATCATGTTTGACATTATTGATGTTAAAAAAGTGATTTGTTTTCCATTCGTGTGTTTTTCTTATAAAAAAGTGAAGTTATTTATTTGTAAGCTCCAAATCCAAATGTTTCCCTCAATGGCCTTTGCGCCCTGGCATGTGGCCTTTGCGCCTTGACAAAATGTGTAACACCAAAGGCCACATGGCCTTGCCCCTAAAATGACGAAATTCCAAGCCTGGCATGTGGACAGATTTTGTTTAAATGCTAAACACTAGGCAAAGTACTCAAAAGCACCTCTGTGTGTCTTCAGGACCACGTTGCCATGACGACACACACAGGCAGACTCAATAGGTGAACACAATAGCAGCGTTGCTTTAGCAGCTGGTAACAATGGCTCTGAATTCGCTAAGAGTTTAAAAAGTATGCACCTAATTCATTATCTCTGATGCGCTAACCTGTGATTTAATGTGCTTCAAAGGACATGAATATGGCCTTCATCAGTGACCGGTCCACCCGGGATCTGACCACACGGTGCAGCCATCGTGGTGGAGGGAAACACATGAATGAGAAAGCATTCTGCGTTAAATGTGTTCACACTGTTCGAAACAACGACTGTCGGCAGTGCAAACATCTTTGTTACATCTCTTCTCAAAGGGATGTGAGATCTGCAGACTGGCGGCCATTGAGAGTTTGATCTGTAGTTTCACAAACACTTTACAGATGTTACACATTAGCCTCTGGTTTTCAACATGCAAAGGCCTCTAACCTCGTGATGGCAGCATGTATTAGCTGTGTCCCGTGTCCCGTGGTCATACGGCTCATGTGTTTATTTATTATTTGTGGGGCATTTTAATTTGTGTTATTTATCTTTTTTTTCAAGATTGAAATGAAGCTCAGCGCACGTTCCTTCAGGAAGACGGGGTGTGATACTTTCACTCCGCCGCTGCATATAACCAGCTCCTCACAGGCGTCTCTTTAACCTATCACATTTCACCTATTCTCCAGCAGCCAATCAGCGAGCTGCAGCCACACTATGACATGGTTCTCCTCTCTCCTGCAGTCAGCTGTGATGTCAGGTGTTCATGCACCTTATCATACTGTATGGCATGTGTGAATAAAGGTTCAAACAAAATGAAGTCTCTCCTGATTGAAACATCATGAGTTGAAATAATCAACTGCAGTTCAAAATAAAAAGTGAATTGCCTAATATTCTTGTTGTGGAATCAATTAATGTCTTTCTTTAAAGGCAAACACATGAAAAAACTAAGAAAACTAACGATTGAATACAATATATTTGGAGCAACTTAATTTATAAATGGTGTCAACTTAAAATTGTGTGTTCACGATGAGGGTAATTAAGTCCATACAACTTACACTTCCTTTTAAATCATGTGGTAAATCTCGTTGGAGCAACTTAATCTTTGGAGTACTCAACTTCAAAACTTGTGTTTATGCTCCAATTATGAAGTAAGTGGTAATTAAAAACACCTGACTGTAGAGGAAAAGTCTTCTCCCCTGACTCAAATAACTTTGTTGCTTTAAGACAATTCCATTAGAAGTCGTCTTAACTCAATAAACATCGATGCAAACGGTTGCGTTGAGTGTAGGGTTAAGAGTGCAGTTCAAATCGCCGCCCGTCAGTCCTAATCCTTCACCATTTCCATTGAAGAGCAGCACCACGTCTGACATGAACGTTCCTTCATCTATATTGGGAGCATAGATATTTAAAAAGGTGATTGGGTAAATAGTACCAACAACCAAAACAAACCGGCCATTGGGTCCGTAACTAATTGTTCTAATTCGAATGGGCAAGTTTTGTTTATCACAATAGCTGTCCCTCTACTGTGGGTTTGATACGATGAGAAATACGCCTGACCTATCCAATCCCTTCAGTATCTGAGAGAAAGGTTTCTTGTAAGAAGACCACATCAGCTTTGTCTTTTTTAAGAAGAGATAATACTTTATTCCTGTGTATGGGGTTTCCCAAGCCTTTCATATTCCAAGAATAGATGTTCATGTTTTGCATGGTGACTGCTGCATATCTGGGGGACTATATTTAATACGTTGTATATATATATATATATATTGGGTGGTGGTGGCGAAGTCGATAGGGACTTGGCTTGGCAACTGGAAGGTCACCAGTTCAAGTCCCGGAAAGACCGAGTGCTACCGAGGTGTCCCTGAGCAAGGCACCGTTCCCTACACTGCTCCCCGGGCGCCGTACATAATGGCAGCCCACTGCTCCTAACACTAGGATGGGTCGAATGCAGAGAAACAATTTCCCCACGAGGGGATTAATAAAAGTCCATCTTATATGTTGGCCCCATACACAAAAGGGATTGTCACTGCTTTTATTATTTAACATTACAACTAATGTAACACAAACGCAAAACACAAGAAGAAAACAATATAACATCCCACCCAAACCAGGGTCTTCTGGCAATTCATCTACCCAATGTGTTGTAGCCCAGAGAGAAAGAAATGTCAGATACATGTACATCTCAGATCTAACGGAATGTCCTCGTTGCGTTGGCAGCTTGGAGCTCCCATCCTCAGTTCTCATTGAAAATAAATACATGTCTTCATAATGTTCCTCCTTAACAGGGGACGAGATGGAAATCGCATCCCAAATGTCATCATGGTATATTCCATCCGATCATTTCCATGTCAAACAATATATTGCCATAAAACGATTATCAATTCCATCGAGACGAGTAATTATCTCCGAACGTTGAGATTTGAACTCGGACATTATCTCATCATATATCGTCCTCTTGAGACTCATCCTCCGGTTCTGGGAGGCCTCGGTTGCCTCGTGGGTTTTTTCTTGGCATCCTTCCTTCTTTCCTCTTTTGTAGCAGGAGTCTTTCCTGAGATGTCAACTCTGAACTATAGTCAATAATCACTGAGGCTGTGCGGAGCTCTCAGCTCAGGCAGCCATCTTGTTCCTCACGGCCCTGGAGCTTCAATTTGAACTTTCAATCTCATTTATTCAAAATGAGGAACCAATAAAGTTACACATGTAAAAAGCTATGCCCAAATAAAACACTGCAGTTGAAAGACAAACAAGTGGAATACTAAAAGCATGCAGATAAAACAAGATGAAATATTGAACTTCTATCTGTGAATAACATGAACAAAGCAAACAGTGCTGCAGGAGGGGGCGGAGAGTCAGGTGGGGGGGCGACATGTTGCAGATCCCCTGCAGAACCTGCAGAGCCGCAGCATGATGAGCTTTCCCCAGCGTGGCGTAGGAGAGGGTCCCAGTAAGACCATGACCAGCCCTTTGAAGTTGGGGGTTACCCCGGGGACGGAGACATCATAAAAGAAGAACACGAAGCCCCTGGCCCCCACGTGGCTCAGCTTAACATTGTAGTACGGCTTCCCAACACCCTTCACCTCGCACAGCTGACACAGCAGCGCCATGGGGCAAGGGAGGTGACCCTCCAGGGAAGAGACGCAGGCTGGAGGAGCTGGGAGGGGGCGGGTTCTCCCACTGTTTTGCAGAGTTCAATGGCATCCCTGGATGGAGGGCGGGCCAGGCCAGGAGAGTGGCGTGGAGGGGTGAGGACGAATTAATGTCCTTTCTGCATTCCAGGAAGCACGTTTTTCATTGCATGCCTCCTCGCCATTCCAGCTAGTGGGAACCCCCCAGACAGTTTCGCTGTTTGGGGGGGAAGTTCAACCACTCAAAATATGAAAAACGTAATCCAAACGTATCTTCCAAACCCACAATACACGGCACCAAACAATTCCTCCGCTCCTCCTCCTCACATCCACTCTGCGCCCCTAGTGTCTCAGGGTGGTATGGCCGTCTCCAAGCCCCTACTGACTGAGCCACTGCCGGACACCCCTGAGGTCCAACCACCAGAGGTCGCGTTAACCGAATATTTTCACAACTCGGAACAGCGCCAACGTGTCCACCAGCGGCCCACATTATATGACATCCTCAGTGGCCAGGTCGACTGGGCGATCTACTCTCCTGTAGTCTGTAATAGGGCTGCATGATTTTGGAAAAAATCTAATTGCGATTTTTCTGACAAATATTGCGATTCGAATTGCGATATTTGTTTTTAAGCGACCCAATGGAAGTTTATTGTAAAATGCGGCCATAACTCCGGCTAGGAAGGTCGTATCAACATACTCCTGTCTCTAGCACCCCGCAGCCCGAGCTACGAGTGAAAGAACTAAACTTACATGAAACTTCCGTTGGGTTGCTTTAAAGTCAAGCTTCAGTTTCAGATTCACCCTTTAGATGTAGAACATGTAATGGAGCGTCACTGACCTGACTCAGACGGTTTGTTTCACCAAACTATCTAGGAAAGCTCCATTGGAAGCCATTTGGAAAGGGCAGGTGATTGGATCAATCTGTCTATCACCTTCTATCATGGGCCACTTCTGATTGATTAACAATGGCTGGTACATGTGGAGCACAGCACTTCTGATTGGTTAACAATGGCTGGTACATGTGGAGCACAGCACTTCTGATTGGTGTGGATGACTGACACACGAGAAGAAAAGAAAAAAAATGTCAAAAAAGAAAAATGTCAAAAAAAATCGCAGGCTTTGAGATTTGATAATCGCATCATCTCGAATCGCGATTTCGATTTAAAATCGATTAATCGTTCAGCCCTAGTCTGTAACTATTATGTAGTCATTCTCACCCCTGTCCAGTTGGTGGCGAGTGTGTGTATATTAAGTAGCTATTGTCTAGTTTTTGACCTCGTTGTTTAACCGGCTTTAGCAATCGCAAAATGTCACGGCAGCTGATCGTCCGAAGCTTTTCTAATAAGCCCAGTGATCGTGATGGTGTGGAGAAACGAGGTGAAAAGAGGGATTGATGCGGTGGAGGATGAAGGACAAAAAGACTAAAACTGACAGCGTTCAGCCGGCGGCAGAGGGGCAAGCACGTGGCAAGGAGTTGAAGCGGGAGTAGCGGGTTCAGCGGGAGCAAGAGTTTGAGTGGCTGAGGAGGGGAGACGGCAGAATGTTCTGCGACATCTGTAGAGAAGCTGAGACGAGTAAGGGATTTGTCCGAGGGGGCACGGCGATGCAGAGATCAGCGTTCAGGCGACAGCAGGTCGATTGAGTTGTTCTTGTAAATGTTCTGTTCATATTCTGATTGTAATCGTCTCATTTAAAACGATGGCATCATATTAGCCTGTTGAGGCCCAGTGGTCGTGGTGTCGCCTCTGCCCCCTCTGCCGTCTGCTGGCTGTCAGGAACAAAGAAATCATTCATGTTCGTGTTGACATGGAAAGTGTCCACACGCTGTTCATCTTTTTGTTTCTCCATGCCCTTAAAGGTTCTGTATGAATCATTAAAACTGTGCTGCTGCTCAGTACCCAAACATACATATTAAATACGTCTCATCATTAAAACATGAAAAAAAAATGACGGGTAATAATGGATTATGACGGAAATGTTACGATCCTGTCCGTCAACATTACGGACAACGAAAAAGTCTAACGCAGGGGTGTCAAACTAAATGTATTCGCGGGCCACATCACAATTATGGTTGCACTCAAAGCGCCGGTTGTGACTTTAGGACTATATAAATATATAACATATGTGACCCGCTCTATCGAAATCAGTCGGAAGTCGCAACGGCTCATTTCAGAATAAACGTGGATTTACGTAAAAAACTATTTTTTCAGGGTTCGGGTGTTTTATTTGATTTTAAACAAACAAAGTCTTGGCTTTCAGAATATGAAACTTTTATTTCCAAAATCACACGATAAGTACATTTTTGAAGCTTGTGAAGGGACGAAGACAGGCACCTCTCACTCGCACTCTGCTCTTCCAGCAGCGCCGCCCCCCTCCCTCCAGGCTGACATTATGAACGTAAGAGTAAAGTAATCATAGATAACACGGCAGGATCCGTTACAGTTTGTTTTCATCTGATTTAAATTAAACAGAGTCTTGGCTTTCAGAATATTCAACATGTTTCGGCAAATTCAGATGATAAATATAACTTTGAAGCTTGTAACGGCATAATTACAAGCGGAGAACGGAGTAATTTAACGTCAAAGCAGGCACAACAACAGCCGGTGTTTCTCGTGAGGGTTTTCCCCGGGAAACAAACACAATACACACAAACGCAAAAATACACAAACACACACACGCACACACGTATACACACACACTCGCGACCTTCCCCTCCAAACGAAAATATCTTCCCTCCGTAGTATTTTGATCATTTGCTCCACTAATAATCAATCAGATGGATGGATTCCAGAGAGAGGAAACTTTAAAGGCCTTTCTCTCAAAATGATGACTCTGTGACAGTCATTATATAATGTGACATATTTCACTTAATATTTGGAGAACAAAAACAATCCTGATATCATTAGAAAGCTAGGAATATCCTCTTTCCAACAGTGTATACAACTCAAAATGTGTCTTCGGGTCAATGCGACTGATTTCGATGGAGCAGGTCACATATATGAAATAATGTATTATAATACATAATTTCCTGTGCATTGAATTATTATCGGATAGGGTAATAACTTCGTAATTAACTACGTCTGAAAGCAGAAGTCTAGGGCAAACAATTGCAAGTCTCTTCAGTGAGCATGTCACAAAACAAGATGCATTGTGGGACATGTAGGCTACTTTATGGGCACGTAAAGTGGCATGTAACCATATAATAAACTTATTATATTCTTTGCATGCGGGCTACATTAAATGAAGTCGCGGGCCGGATTTGGCCCCCGGGCCTTGAGTTTGACACCCCTGGTCTAACGCAACCACCGGTGTGGATACATGAACCGAGGGCCATACTGTGTCTCTTAACATGACGGCCTGGATTCTGCTGTTCTGATTGGACGGTAGCTTGTGATTTATTTGCAGGAATAAGATACGTTTTGCTACTGCTTCCTGTTTTTTTTAATTCAATATCATGCAGATTGAGTTAATAGATATAACTCAGAAGAATGAATGTAAGACCCATGAGCAGCGTTTACTTACGTTTGTATTGAAACCTTGTTTACGTGGAAGGCTCTGTGACATGTTGGATCAATGACTGCAGACCTGTGGTGCTCGCAGGGAGGGAGCTGCTGCTCTGAAGAGAGGCGGCCACTGAAACAGCCCCTGACCTGAACCCCCCGCGGAGAGGAGAGAACAATCTTGGAATAAAGAAAAAAGCAACGAAAGGCATCAGCAGGCCGTCCACCTCGGCGTCCCCGTGGACGTCTTGGCCGAGCGCCAAGCTGAAACACAAAGGCCGACACTGAGGAAATGACTTTTCGCCTGATCTCCCACTCTTAAGACAGATTGTTCTTTTCTAATAAAGCTTTTATTTAGTTGCTGAGCGTGTGACGCCCTTCAGCCTCACCACTGCTATAACCAGTCAGAACAGTTGGATGTGTTCGAGTGCGGTATGGCAGTCAGACACGTGGTATTTGTGTTGTCTCTCATAAGGACTCCCCCCCCGCCTGTTCGATGCAATGCTGGTTCCCAGGATAAGTGCGGTGCTGTCTGACAGAAATAACTTTCAATGGCGCCAAACATCCCATGACATTCGATAGTAAGGTCGGGAAACTGAAAACTAAAAGGGTATACCGGTAAAAACCGTAGCTGGGCCTGGGTCAGACTTTGACCTGAAGCCCTTGCTGTGTTTCATCTGTTTAACTACAACAACAACTATCTTGGAAGAAACAAGTATTACAACCAACATGTCGTCAGTGCATCATTCTGGGTCTACAATAACGCATGTGGCCAAGCACCCTGCACTCGTTACAACTGTCTTTCAAGACGACTGTGAACTGCCTTCATCATGTTAAATTGTCGCCCACTCTTGAAGCTTTGAAGTCCCGCCTAAAAACCCACCTCTTTCCCCTCGCTTACCAGTCAGTCTGAGCTGAGCTGTGTCTTACCTATCTGGATGCTTTCACCGTCTGTCCACAGCCTTTATGTGCCTTGTATTTATTCTTATGTGTGCTTTTTATCTATTCGTGTAATATTATATTTTGTTATAATGTTATGTTCATTGTGAAGCACTTTGGCAAACCCTCTGTTTTTAAACTGTGTATAAATAAAGTGGATTGGATTAATTTGAACGGGTTCCTCAGAGAAAGGATAAATGGACAGGTAGTGTTGCCGTACACAGCATAGCTCCCTGTTGCCCGTTGCCTTCTCTCGATGGCAGGTATCCTCTGACTGCTTTCCCCTGGGGCCTCTTTCTCAAAATGACCGGAGGCAAGGGGCTCCACGCTGCTGTAGCTCAGGGGATACATGGACTGATCTGTACTTAAGGGCGTCGGCAGTTCCACCCCAGCCCCTGCAGTCAAAGTATCCTTGTGCAAGGTGCGTACCAGCTAAATAGGAATATAAGGTCATGTAACATTAATAATATAAATCAGAAAAACTACATCGCAATAAAAAGTCTTATGCTTCATCTGTCTTTTACATTTTTTATTTCCAACTGTCCCGTCTGGTGAGCGTATTAAAGGGCCCTATGTGCTAGTCTTCAGGTTTCACATGTTTGTGTTGTGTCTCTCCTGGGACATGTCTCCGTGCTTTAATGCTCATCAGCTCTTTTCACCCTCTGTCTGAAACCAGAGCCCAGTCTGCTCTGATTGGTTAGCTGGTCTGTTGTGATTGGTCAACCACTAAGAATGTCCTTAGCCCATCGATTGTGATGACTGTGGCTTAATAACAAACGAAAGGGAGAATGAAGTCGATTTCTGCTGTGATATTTCTGTGAAAATGAGAAACCAAGAATGATCACAGAGGATGGATGTAAGCTGAGCTCCCGGTGGCTGTGCGGCGATAACAATAAATGCTTTGAGCTCACCGCAGCGCCATCCACATCACTCAATACCTCCTTGAGCCTGAAAGAGAAGGCATTGTTACTGCAGGAGAAAGAACCTGCCTTTTCGTTCCCGTGTCAGACAGGAGTCATGAAGGGGATGCATCATCCTGACAGAGAGGGTTTGCAATCCACTACGGTTAATGAATCCAGCTGAATGTCACGCCAATAACCCCAAGGTTGGAGAAATAGTGTTTATTATCAAACGTGGTTTTTGGGCAGAATCTCCCGAGACAGGCCCTCCCTTCCTCCTCGTCTCACTTGTTTAACGGATCCTGACTCAAATGAAGCGAGAAGCTGCGTGTGGTAATTTACTGCTGCCGGCCATAAAACAACCCTTCTTTGGCCGGCGTCGGGACAGGAGTGGAGTTTGGGGGGGAAGGGCAGACAGGAACTCAAAAGTCAGGACGATGAACAGATGCAACATGGCGGATATAATGCTGAAATGTTGGCCGGGGGCGCCAATAAAAAGGCTGAGAAGTTGGCGGGCAAGGTTAATATGATTGCTAAAATATTGCCGAGGTTGGCTTGAAGGAACGGTTCTAAAAGATTAGCACTGAAATACGGCTAAGCTTTGGCTGCAAGTGGAAAGACTGAGACGATGTATCCCTTATTCTTCTCTGAGAGCAGGTGTAGGCATCGAATCTTCCTTACGTCATGCCATGATGGATGGATGGGCAGTTGAGGAGACAGCTGGACGGGTGGCAGACATGCAGCGACAAAGTCAAAGCTTGAAACAGTTTTTATTTTTACACAGTTTAAATCTTTAATAGTAAATCCTGTTCAAGCTTTTCAACACGAGTAGCGCGACGGAAGCAGAGGCAACGTGTGAACCCATGCATGCATAAGATGTCGTGCGGTTAGATCAACAAAGTCCCTCTGATTGTCGTTCCTCCCTCCGTCTGCCTTTCACATCCAGCCCCATCGCCTCCTGGGTGCATTTAACCACCAACAGCCCCGCCTGAGTCTGCCTCTTCAATTAGAGCTGAGACATCTTAACTACGAGTACGAAAGGTCTCCAAGAGAAGGGCCATTCCAATACTTGGAACAGCAACAGATAAACACGATACAGCTCTCTGAACCTCTGACTGATTCGAAGTGGTACATTTCAATCATTTGACAGCGTCACCAGCGTCTTTACAGATTATTAGGTAATACAACACATGTACATTGACATATAAATATATGTTCAGATACCCAGCAGCAGTATGTACTTAGTACTTACAATTAGCTCCACATTTAACAGCTCTGATAAACAGGCGACCGACTGAATGATCATAATCCATCATTTAATATAACGTATTCTCAAATGGGTCGTTGCCCATAACAAGTCCTACTACTTTTGATACACTTTGAATACTTTGGTACTTTCACTTTATTAAGATTTTGAATGCAGGACTGTGACTTTCGCAGAGGCTCCCTTGGCCCAGGCCACACCCTGCATACGGCCTCTGACCTACACACCGAGCCGAAGCAAACCAGCGCCACAGAGGGTACCGATGAAACCGTGACAGAACTATTCCCTGACCCCGTCTCTTTTCTCGGCTTGTTCGGTGTGTCTTCTCGTCTTCAGCGTTCGTGCTGTGCTCCACTTATGCAACTTGTCGTTCGGCGGCAGGAGGCAGCTGTTTGCAGAGGGCACCACAGGTCTGATGAACCCACGGTGCATCTGTGCACACACAGAAACACAGACTGTTCCACTGCGTTCCCCAGCTACCGTTCAGCATGCTGACTCCAGCTTCTTAAGGATCTCATTCCAGCGGCACTTAAAGTAAGGATCCTTGACTCAATAGCTTGGAGGACTCAAAGGCACAACCCAGAGACAAAAAGGTTTGAAGAAAAATAATCTTTACTTGCCAAAACAAAAATCACTGTTTTAGAGGAAATAACAAAATGACTAAAGGAAAAGGCAAAACACTGACTCTCTTAAGCGACGGCTGGGATCTGGCTTCTGGGACAACGGACCAGACGAACCGACAACTAGCAAGGGCAGACAGGACAATATGTACATGAGGTAAGTGGGCACAATCAGGGGCGGGGCAGACGCTGACGATGGCGGGAAAAAGAACCAAGGCAGGAAGTAAAGGGACCTGGAATGAGACAAGGGGAGGACAAGATAAAACAGGAAGTGGAACATACACTAAACTAACATGAAACATGACACAACTTAACATAATTGACGGGACAGTACAGCCTTCCATTGTTCACATAATGGAGCGCCCTATCAGAATACCCTGATGCTTCTTTTTAATGTATTTATTTCACTGACAGTAATAATTATTTATTTACTTGAGAAAAAGCATCCTCAACCCTTAAAGTACAATTCTTCCATGGACGCAATGGCCTCGTCAGAAAGGTGACCGCGCCAACGGCCACATGGCTCTGAAGCACACGGCTCATAGCCAGGTTGGAACGGTTTGCCTCGTTGTGTGTTTCAGTACATTTAAGTAATTGGGGAACAGCTTTACGTCGCCACGGTTTCTATGAAACATTGAATACAGACATTTACAATGTAGTATTATTTTAACGTCTAATAACAAGAACAAAACGAGAACATGTAAGCTTGTATGGTCATTCCTTATTTCGGGATACTATAGAATGTCATGTCCCGCGTCAGGACCAGCCTCTCCACGATGCATAACGGACTGTATTGTTATATGATATGTATTATGTATGACAGTTTGAATGGCGTCGAATAATAAATGGATCAGCAACATATTTCTTAAGACAGAGTTCAATATCTTTAGTACCTTAGCAGGAGAGTCTTGTTTGACCTCATCATGTCGCTTCCTGTCCAGCTCCATGCACGTTCCCCGGGTCAGGA
>JAMFTG010001210.1:52500-65000 GCA_023974075.1 Chaenocephalus aceratus
TCCAGGCCTTAGTGGATACTCGTCTGGGATTAGAGACCTGGCCGCTCTGCCCAGGCCTCTAGTGGATACTCGTCTGGGATTAGAGACCTGACCGCTCTGCCCAGGCCTTAGTGGATACTCGTCTGGGATTAGAGACCTGACCCGCTCTGTACAGGCCTCTAGTGGATACTCGTCTGGGATTAGAGGCCTGGCCCGCTCTGTCCAGGCCTTAGTGGATACTCGTCTGGGATTAGAGACCTGGACCGCTCTGCCCAGGCTTTAGTGGATACTCGTCTGGGATTAGAGACCTGGCCCTCTCTGTCCAGGCTTTAGTGGATACTCGTCTGGGATTAGAGACCTGGCCGCTCTGTCCAGGCCTCTAGTGGATACTCGTCTGGGATTAGAGACCTGGCCCGCTCTGCCCAGGCCTCTAGTGGATACTCGCCTGGGATTAGAGACCTGGCCCGCTCTTCCCAGGCCTCTAGTGGATACTCATCTGGGATTAGAGACCTGGCCGCTCTGCCCAGGCCTTAGTGGATACTCGTCTGGGATTAGAGACCTGGCCCGCTCTGTCCAGGCCTTAGTGGATACTCGTCTGGGATTAGAGACCTGACCGCTCTGCCCAGGCCTTAGTGGATACTCGTCTGGGATTAGAGACCTGACCGCTCTGCCCAGGCCTCTAGTGGATACTCGTCTGGGATTAGAGACCTGGCCGCTCTGTCCAGGCCTCTAGTGGATACTCGTCTGGGATTAGAGACCTGGACCGCTCTGTCCAGGCCTCTAGTGGGGACTCGTCTGGGATTAGAGACCTGGCCCGCTCTGTCCAGGCCTTAGTGGATACTCGTCTGGGATTAGAGACCTGGCCGCTCTGCCCAGGCCTCTAGTGGATACTCGTCTGGGATTAGAGACCTGACCGCTCTGCCCAGGCCTTAGTGGATACTCGTCTGGGATTAGAGACCTGACCCGCTCTGTACAGGCCTCTAGTGGATACTCGTCTGGGATTAGAGGCCTGGCCCGCTCTGTCCAGGCCTTAGTGGATACTCGTCTGGGATTAGAGACCTGGACCGCTCTGCCCAGGCTTTAGTGGATACTCGTCTGGGATTAGAGACCTGGCCCTCTCTGTCCAGGCTTTAGTGGATACTCGTCTGGGATTAGAGACCTGGCCGCTCTGTCCAGGCCTCTAGTGGATACTCGTCTGGGATTAGAGACCTGGCCCGCTCTGCCCAGGCCTCTAGTGGATACTCGTCTGGGATTAGAGACCTGGCCGCTCTGCCCAGGCCTTAGTGGATACTCGTCTGGGATTAGAGACCTGGCCCGCTCTGTCCAGGCCTTAGTGGATACTCGTCTGGGATTAGAGACCTGGCCCGCTCTGCCCAGGCCTTAGTGGATACTCGTCTGGGATTAGAGACCTGACCGCTCTGCCCAGGCCTCTAGTGGATACTCGTCTGGGATTAGAGACCTGGCCGCTCTGTCCAGGCCTCTAGTGGATACTCGTCTGGGATTAGAGACCTGGACCGCTCTGTCCAGGCTTTAGTGGATACTCGTCTGGGATTAGAGACCTGGCCGCTCTGCCCAGGCCTCTAGTGGATACTCGTCTGGGATTAGAGACCTGACCGCTCTGCCCAGGCCTTAGTGGATACTCGTCTGGGATTAGAGACCTGACCCGCTCTGTACAGGCCTCTAGTGGATACTCGTCTGGGATTAGAGACCTGGCCCGCTCTGTCCAGGCCTTAGTGGATACTCGTCTGGGATTAGAGACCTGGCCGCTCTGCCCAGGCCTCTAGTGGGGACTGGTCTGGGATTAGAGACCTGGACCGCTCTGCCCAGGCTTTAGTGGATACTCGTCTGGGATTAGAGACCTGGCCCGCTCTGTCCAGGCATTAGTGGATACTCGTCTGGGATTAGAGACCTGGCCCGCTCTGTCCAGGCTTTAGTGGATACTCGTCTGGGATTAGAGACCTGGCCCGCTCTGTCCAGGCCTTAGTGGATACTCGTCTGGGATTAGAGACCTGGCCCGCTCTGCCCAGGCTTTAGTGGATACTCGTCTGGGATTAGAGACCTGGCCGCTCTCTCCAGGCCTCTAGTGGATACTCGTCTGGGATTAGAGACCTGGCCCTCTCTGTCCAGGGTTTAGTGGATACTCGTCTGGGATTAGAGACCTGGACCGCTCTGCCCAGGCCTTAGTGGATACTCGTCTGGGATTAGAGACCTGGCCCTCTCTATCCAGGCCTTAGTGGATACTCGTCTGGGATTAGAGACCTGGCCGCTCTGTCCAGGCCTCTAGTGGATACTCGCCTGGGATTAGAGACCTGGCCCGCTCTTCCCAGGCCTCTAGTGGATACTCATCTGGGATTAGAGACCTGGCCGCTCTGCCCAGGCCTTAGTGGATACTCGTCTGGGATTAGAGACCTGGCCCACTCTGTCCAGGCCTTAGTGGATACTCGTCTGGGATTAGAGACCTGGCCCGCTCTGCCCAGGCCTTAGTGGATACTCGTCTGGGATTAGAGACCTGACCGCTCTGCCCAGGCCTCTAGTGGATACTCGTCTGGGATTAGAGACCTGGCCGCTCTGTCCAGGCCTCTAGTGGATACTCGTCTGGGATTAGAGACCTGGACCGCTCTGTCCAGGCCTCTAGTGGGGACTCGTCTGGGATTAGAGACCTGGCCCGCTCTGTCCAGGCCTTAGTGGATACTCGTCTGGGATTAGAGACCTGGCCGCTCTGCCCAGGCCTCTAGTGGATACTCGTCTGGGATTAGAGACCTGACCGCTCTGCCCAGGCCTTAGTGGATACTCGTCTGGGATTAGAGACCTGACCCGCTCTGTACAGGCCTCTAGTGGATACTCGTCTGGGATTAGAGGCCTGGCCCGCTCTGTCCAGGCCTTAGTGGATACTCGTCTGGGATTAGAGACCTGGACCGCTCTGCCCAGGCCTTAGTGGATACTCGTCTGGGATTAGAGACCTGGCCCTCTCTGTCCAGGCTTTAGTGGATACTCGTCTGGGATTAGAGACCTGGCCGCTCTGTCCAGGCCTCTAGTGGATACTCGTCTGGGATTAGAGACCTGGCCCGCTCTGCCCAGGCCTCTAGTGGATACTCGTCTGGGATTAGAGACCTGGCCGCTCTGCCCAGGCCTTAGTGGATACTCGTCTGGGATTAGAGACCTGGCCCGCTCTGTCCAGGCCTTAGTGGATACTCGTCTGGGATTAGAGACCTGGCCCGCTCTGCCCAGGCCTTAGTGGATACTCGTCTGGGATTAGAGACCTGACCGCTCTGCCCAGGCCTCTAGTGGATACTCGTCTGGGATTAGAGACCTGGCCGCTCTGTCCAGGCCTCTAGTGGATACTCGTCTGGGATTAGAGACCTGGACCGCTCTGTCCAGGCTTTAGTGGATACTCGTCTGGGATTAGAGACCTGGCCGCTCTGCCCAGGCCTCTAGTGGATACTCGTCTGGGATTAGAGACCTGACCGCTCTGCCCAGGCCTTAGTGGATACTCGTCTGGGATTAGAGACCTGACCCGCTCTGTACAGGCCTCTAGTGGATACTCGTCTGGGATTAGAGACCTGGCCCGCTCTGTCCAGGCCTTAGTGGATACTCGTCTGGGATTAGAGACCTGGCCGCTCTGCCCAGGCCTCTAGTGGGGACTGGTCTGGGATTAGAGACCTGGACCGCTCTGCCCAGGCTTTAGTGGATACTCGTCTGGGATTAGAGACCTGGCCCGCTCTGTCCAGGCATTAGTGGATACTCGTCTGGGATTAGAGACCTGGCCCGCTCTGTCCAGGCTTTAGTGGATACTCGTCTGGGATTAGAGACCTGGCCCGCTCTGTCCAGGCCTTAGTGGATACTCGTCTGGGATTAGAGACCTGGCCCGCTCTGCCCAGGCCTTAGTGGATACTCGTCTGGGATTAGAGACCGGACCGCTCTGCCCAGGCCTCTAGTGGATACTCGTCTGGGATTAGAGACCTGGCCCGCTCTGTCCAGGCCTCTAGTGGGGACTGGTCTGGGATTAGAGACCTGGCCGCTCTGCCCAGGCCTCTAGTGGATACTCATCTGGGATTAGAGACCTGGCCGCTCTGTCCAGGCTTTAGTGGATACTCGTCTGGGATTAGAGACCTGGCCCGCTCTGTCCAGGCCTCTAGTGGATACTCGTCTGGGATTAGAGACCTGACCGCTCTGTCCAGGCCTCTAGTGGATACTCGTCTGGGATTAGAGACCTGACCGCTCTGTCCAGGCCTTAGTGGATACTCGTCTGGGATTAGAGACCTGGCCGCTCTGCCCAGGCCTTAGTGGATACTCGTCTGGGATTAGAGACCTGGCCCGCTCTGTCCAGGCCTTAGTGGATACTCGTCTGGGATTAGAGACCTGGCCCGCTCTGCCCAGGCTTTAGTGGATACTCGTCTGGGATTAGAGACCTGGCCGCTCTCTCCAGGCCTCTAGTGGATACTCGTCTGGGATTAGAGACCTGGCCCTCTCTGTCCAGGGTTTAGTGGATACTCGTCTGGGATTAGAGACCTGGACCGCTCTGCCCAGGCCTTAGTGGATACTCGTCTGGGATTAGAGACCTGGCCCTCTCTATCCAGGCCTTAGTGGATACTCGTCTGGGATTAGAGACCTGGCCGCTCTGTCCAGGCCTCTAGTGGATACTCGCCTGGGATTAGAGACCTGGCCCGCTCTTCCCAGGCCTCTAGTGGATACTCATCTGGGATTAGAGACCTGGCCGCTCTGCCCAGGCCTTAGTGGATACTCGTCTGGGATTAGAGACCTGGCCCACTCTGTCCAGGCCTTAGTGGATACTCGTCTGGGATTAGAGACCTGGCCCGCTCTGCCCAGGCCTTAGTGGATACTCGTCTGGGATTAGAGACCTGACCGCTCTGCCCAGGCCTCTAGTGGATACTCGTCTGGGATTAGAGACCTGGCCGCTCTGTCCAGGCCTCTAGTGGATACTCGTCTGGGATTAGAGACCTGGACCGCTCTGTCCAGGCCTCTAGTGGGGACTCGTCTGGGATTAGAGACCTGGCCCGCTCTGTCCAGGCCTTAGTGGATACTCGTCTGGGATTAGAGACCTGGCCGCTCTGCCCAGGCCTCTAGTGGATACTCGTCTGGGATTAGAGACCTGACCGCTCTGCCCAGGCCTTAGTGGATACTCGTCTGGGATTAGAGACCTGACCCGCTCTGTACAGGCCTCTAGTGGATACTCGTCTGGGATTAGAGGCCTGGCCCGCTCTGTCCAGGCCTTAGTGGATACTCGTCTGGGATTAGAGACCTGGACCGCTCTGCCCAGGCCTTAGTGGATACTCGTCTGGGATTAGAGACCTGGCCCTCTCTGTCCAGGCTTTAGTGGATACTCGTCTGGGATTAGAGACCTGGCCGCTCTGTCCAGGCCTCTAGTGGATACTCGTCTGGGATTAGAGACCTGGCCCGCTCTGCCCAGGCCTCTAGTGGATACTCGTCTGGGATTAGAGACCTGGCCGCTCTGCCCAGGCCTTAGTGGATACTCGTCTAGGATTAGAGACCTGGCCCGCTCTGTCCAGGCCTTAGTGGATACTCGTCTGGGATTAGAGACCTGGCCCGCTCTGCCCAGGCCTTAGTGGATACTCGTCTGGGATTAGAGACCTGACCGCTCTGCCCAGGCCTCTAGTGGATACTCGTCTGGGATTAGAGACCTGGCCGCTCTGTCCAGGCCTCTAGTGGATACTCGTCTGGGATTAGAGACCTGGACCGCTCTGTCCAGGCTTTAGTGGATACTCGTCTGGGATTAGAGACCTGGCCGCTCTGCCCAGGCCTCTAGTGGATACTCGTCTGGGATTAGAGACCTGACCGCTCTGCCCAGGCCTTAGTGGATACTCGTCTGGGATTAGAGACCTGACCCGCTCTGTACAGGCCTCTAGTGGATACTCGTCTGGGATTAGAGACCTGGCCCGCTCTGTCCAGGCCTTAGTGGATACTCGTCTGGGATTAGAGACCTGGCCGCTCTGCCCAGGCCTCTAGTGGGGACTGGTCTGGGATTAGAGACCTGGACCGCTCTGCCCAGGCTTTAGTGGATACTCGTCTGGGATTAGAGACCTGGCCCGCTCTGTCCAGGCATTAGTGGATACTCGTCTGGGATTAGAGACCTGGCCCGCTCTGTCCAGGCTTTAGTGGATACTCGTCTGGGATTAGAGACCTGGCCCGCTCTGTCCAGGCCTTAGTGGATACTCGTCTGGGATTAGAGACCTGGCCCGCTCTGCCCAGGCCTTAGTGGATACTCGTCTGGGATTAGAGACCGGACCGCTCTGCCCAGGCCTCTAGTGGATACTCGTCTGGGATTAGAGACCTGGCCCGCTCTGTCCAGGCCTCTAGTGGGGACTGGTCTGGGATTAGAGACCTGGCCGCTCTGCCCAGGCCTCTAGTGGATACTCATCTGGGATTAGAGACCTGGCCGCTCTGTCCAGGCTTTAGTGGATACTCGTCTGGGATTAGAGACCTGGCCCGCTCTGTCCAGGCCTCTAGTGGATACTCGTCTGGGATTAGAGACCTGACCGCTCTGTCCAGGCCTCTAGTGGATACTCGTCTGGGATTAGAGACCTGACCGCTCTGTCCAGGCCTTAGTGGATACTCGTCTGGGATTAGAGACCTGGCCGCTCTGCCCAGGCCTTAGTGGATACTCGTCTGGGATTAGAGACCTGGCCGCTCTGCCCAGGCCTCTAGTGGGGACTGGTCTGGGATTAGAGACCTGGACCGCTCTTCCCAGGCATTAGTGGATACTCGTCTGGGATTAGAGACCTGGACCGCTCTGTCCAGGCCTCTAGTGGATACTCGTCTGGGATTAGAGACCTGGCCCGCTCTGTCCAGGCCTTAGTGGATACTTGTCTGGGATTAGAGACCTGGCCCGCTCTGTCCAGGCATTAGTGGATACTCGTCTGGGATTAGAGACCTGGCCCGCTCTGTCCAGGCCTTAGTGGATACTCGTCTGGGATTAGAGACCTGGCCCGCTCTGTCCAGGCTTTAGTGGATACTCGTCTGGGATTAGAGACCTGGACCGCTCTGCCCAGGCCTTAGTGGATACTCGTCTGGGATTAGAGACCAGACCGCTCTGCCCAGGCCTCTAGTGGATACTCGTCTGGGATTAGAGACCTGGACCGCTCTGTCCAGGCTTTAGTGGATACTCGTCTGCGATTAGAGACCTGGACCGCTCTGTCCAGGCCTCTAGTGGATACTCGTCTGGGATTAGAGACCTGGACCGCTCTGCCCAGGCCTCTAGTGGATACTCGTCTGGGATTAGAGACCTGGCCCGTTCTCCAGGCCTCTAGTGGATACTCGTCTGGGATTAGAGACCTGGCCCGCTCTCTCCAGGCCTCTAGTGGATACTCGTCTGGGATTAGAGACCTGGACCGCTCTGTCCAGGCTTTAGTGGATACTCGTCTGCGATTAGATACCTGGACCGCTCTGTCCAGGCCTTAGTGGATACTGGTCTGGGATTAGAGACCCGGACCGCTCTGCCCAGGCCTCTAGTGGATACTCGTCTGGGATTAGAGACCTGGACCGCTCTGTCCAGGCCTTAGTGGATACTCGTCTGGGATTAGAGACCTGGACCGCTCTGCCCAGGCCTCTAGTGGGGACTGGTCTGGGATTAGAGACATGGCCCGCTCTGCCCAGGCTTCTAGTGGGGACTGGTCTGGGATTAGAGACCTGGTCCGCTCTGCCCAGGCCTCTAGTGGGGACTGGTCTGGGATTAGAGACCTGGCCCGCTCTGCCCAGGCTTCTAGTGGGGACTGGTCTGGGATTAGAGACCTGGTCCGCTCTGCCCAGGCCTCTAGTGGATACTCGTCTGGGATTAGAGACCTGGACCGCTCTGTCCAGGCCTCTAGTGGATACTCGTCTGGGATTAGAGACCTGACCGCTCTGCCCAGGCCTTAGTGGATACTGGTCTGGGATTAGAGACGTGGCCCGCTCTGTCCAGGCCTCTAGTGGATACTCGTCTGGGATTAGAGACCTGGCCGCTCTGTCCAGGCCTCTAGTGGATACTCTAATCACAACCCAGATCAGGGTTTGATGAGACGTGCCTGTTTTCACAGCCTTTCCATCTGGACGTTCGGAATCTGAAAATTCTGAACATGATATTGCTGAAGTATCGTATCGAGCAGCAATTTAGGTGTTCTTCCATACATGTATCCATGTGTTGTTATCTTCACTTATCAATATTAATGTTTATGCCGCGTGTGTAGAATGCATGACATACATTCAGCTCTGGTTCAAATGAAGAGACCACAGCACATGTTTCTTACGTCTGAATCTCTACATGTATGGCAGCAATCCCATTAAAAAATACATGTGGGACATCCAGACACCATTTTAACATAGCTCATCATTTTCTACATACTTTTTCCACTTAGGAAACACTGATTATAAGAATATTTCTGTGTCGGTGCAAAATACATCGTTCTTGGTACAAGACCAAAATGCTATTTTCTTGTAATGGCGGCACTAATTGGCATAATAGCATGCCACAGACACATGTGATCACTTTAAGAATAGTTTTATTGTGTTCCTTGACCCTCAAAACATGGATCTGGATACCTTATTTGTTCAGTTATCTGCAATAATGGCTGAGATATAGTGAAAGGTGTAAAAAGAGTGAAACTCGATTTTTAGGGTAAATAAACACTAATTTGGGAAAAAAATATACGTGGGACAATTTGTCAACTTTTTAACATAGCTAATCGTTTTCTACACAATTTTTTCAATCTAGAAAGGCTGATTAGAAGTATATTTCAGGGGGGTGCATGATACCCCCTTCTACCCACTACAAGCATTACAAATGGCAGAGCCTGATTATTTGGTCTCCCGAAATGCCACTCACATTTCAATTTGATAAATGGTTATCGAGCTATGCGGAGATAGTCATCCGACGTACAAATCAGACACACAGAGATTGGCCGAATTCCACAATGTATACCCTTTTTACTCCGACTTGCCACCAAATGTGGGGCCAATAGAACACATTGTTCATGAGTTCATACACTTCCTTTTGTGTACATACATGATTATTGTCATAGGCGGAGTTGGACATTTGCGCTGGGGGGGCAAACCTTTTTTACTGACGTCAGTACACAGTCCCAACTATTGCGTAGCGTGCTACGGATACAGTAGCAATAAAGCCAGCGTTCACCGCACTGAGTACGACTTTTCCACATACCAACACAACTCGTCCCGTCATGCCCGCCTCATGCCCGCCTCATGCCCGCCTCATGCCCGCACACACTCATATGGAAGGGGCGGTCTCTCCCCCAATATCAGTGCATTACATAACTGTGCACATCTTGTACTTATTTGATAACTATATCTCTTGGTTACTTGAACACGCTACAATATTATTAACCAGTGTCCTACTTAGTGCAGAAGTAGACGCCTTAAACGTCCCAGAAATGTGACGTTTTAAAAATCGCTGCATATCCATTACTGCTAATTATTGTAATACAATAGCTGAATCACTTGTATGCAACAAAAAGTGAGGGAACTTGTGTCCTTAACCTCGTACGTCTCACACACACACACACACACACACACACACACACACACACACACACACACACACACACACACACACACACACACACACACACACACACACACACACACACACACACACACACACACACACGTCACAACATGAAATTATTTCAAACAAATATATTAATCAGATTTGTATTGTAACAATCATTTTATTACATCTATTAAAATATTGATATACGAAATATTTGTATTGGAACCGTTTTAGACGTAGTAATGCTTTAACATATTTCAGCCACTAGGGGGGCAATGGCCCCCCTGCCCCCCCGCAAAATCCGCCTATGATTATTGTACAATTTATTTATTTTATGTTTTTGTGAAATGTATTTACAATATTATCTCTCACTGTGTTAATATGCTAAATTCTCTATCGCACCACCATCGGGCCAAATTGTGCCAAATTAGAAAAAGCACCAGCTGCCACGTTTGAAATGGATAACATATGTACTAGATCATTCCGTGAAGTGTATAAATCCTCCCTGTGTTTCAAACAGCCAACAGGGATCTGCAGTGCGTTCAATAAGTCAATAATACACTCAGCACGCACAGAAGACTAGCTTAGATACCTCTCACTGGGCGGCTGGTTCCAGCAACCACACACATCACAGAACCGCTGACCTTTGTGTGTGTGTGTGTGTGTGTGTGTTTGTGTGTGTGTGTGTGTGTGTGTGTGTGTGTCCTCAGCCCAAACATCCATCTGGGAGTCTAAATGTCTGCATGCATTGCATATGTGAGCATCTGTGTATCATTGTATGCTCGTGCATGTGTGTGTGTCTGTGTGTGCATGTGTGTGTGTGACCTTTAAGTGCCCTTTCTGTGTGGTTGAGTCATCAGCATGGCTTTCTCTCCATTCAGCATCAGCGTCTGACCAGGAGAGATGCACAATACAGAACAACGTATTGGGACACTGCACTTAGTAACTGAATTCAGTCCCAGTGCCGCCGGTGTATAACATCAAGCACGTAGCCTGCAGTCAGCCTTCACTGAATGTAAACGTGGTGCAGTCATGGGATGACATTTCTTGTCTCCTAGATATTCTACGATCAACTGTAAGTGTTATTATTGCAAAGTGGAAAGGAGCCAGCAGCTCAGAGTCAGGCCTGCGTCTGTTCCAGCATGGCTGCCCCACAACGCAGGGTCCACACAGGCCTGGTTGGATGAGTTTGGTGTGGAAGAACTCGACTGGCCCGCACAGAGCCCTGACCTCCACCCCATCGAACACCTTTGGGATGAACCAGAATGGAGAGCCAGCCCAGCTAGCAGGGAACGTGCTCACAGCTGTGGCTACCGTGACCTACAGGTTCTAATAATGCTTTATATAGAATGACTATAATGTGGAGGACTCTCCCCCCCCTGCTTTAGGGCAGGGGGGGGAGCCCTCCCCCCCCCGTATGGGCCCAGTGCGCGCCACGTCCCCCGGGCCAGGGGAAAACGTAAGCGCATTATGCCCGGAGAGGGGTCAGATGCCCACTGACCCACAGCCCCCCCCCCCTCACCAGTCCTGCGTTGCCCCAGCAAGCACAGACGATGAGAGGAGCCAGACATGTCCAACATGTCCTTATCAAGCGGCCTGGCGTTGACCAGGCCGCTTGATAAGGTGGAACGAGGCTGTGAGCAGCAGCAAGCCGTCTCTGCTGTTCTGGCTGAGGACAGAGAGAAGTGTCCCTGACGCCCAGAGACACAGACGTGGTGAGGGACGTCCTGGCTGCACTTAGGGATTTCACAGAGGGCCTAAGTGCAGAGAAGGAAGCAACAATCTGATCAGTCCTGCCACTCGTGTGGAAGATAAGAGCCTGCACGGAAGGTGAGGAAGGCGGCCGTCCACTGGCGCTGGACATGAGAAGACTTGGAAAAGAGATACAATGAGCACGCTCTGAAGATGATGCTCCACATCTCCTCTTTCCTAGATCCAAGATGCAAGAGTACGTGTGCTAAGGAAGAGGAGGTCAAGAGGGAAGAGAAACAGAAGTGTCCTCAACCTTTTGCTCTGCAGTATCACCTGAGAGAAGAAGGAGACGGATCATTCTGGAACAAGACAAGATCCTTCCACGCCCACAGCACCCACAGCACCCACAGCGCCCACAGCGCCCACAGCGCCCACAGCGCCCACAGCGCCCACAGCGCCCACAGCGCCCACAGCGCCCACAGCACTCACAGCGCCCACAGCGCCCACAGCGCCCACAGCGCCCACAGCACCCACAGCGCCCACAGCGCCCACAGCACTCACAGCGCCCACAGCGCCCACAGCGCCCACAGCACCCACAGCGCCCACAGCACCCACAGCACCCACAGCACCCACAGCACCCACGTGATGAGGTCGCTGACTGCCAGCAACTAACAGCCATCAGCCCTGCAGCAGAGGAGCCTGGTGGATCAACATGAGGTCCACCTGCCCATGCTGGCTCACCGTGCATCCAGCATCCAGCTGTGCGTCTGAACGCGTCTTCAGCACATCTGTAAACATCTGCCGTCCTGCTGGGCGTTCTCGACTGACTGAGGAACACTTAACGAGGCAAAGGAACTGGAGACTAGGACTAAGGGTCAGTCTGCGTAGGGACCAGCTGCTGAACAGGAGGCCTCGTTGGGTTGAAGTCACTTCTCTCGCTTAATACACAAATCTATTTTGACGGAAAAGTTGTTTGAGATGATGCGGATTCTAGTCATTTATTTAATTTATTGTTCTCATTGTTTAAAAGTGTGTGTTATGACTGGAAAACATGTTGTGGTGTGAAATAAAGCACGATAATTACATTTAAGACGTTTCCCCTTTTTTAAGAAAATGCAATTCTTGACTTGTATCGGTAATCCAAACCAAACTGTTGGTATTGTGCCGACACAAACTGTTGGTATTGTGCCGACAGCCAACTCCTCCCACACTGGGCTCACACGTGGCACCAGGTGGATTAACTCCTCCCACACTGGGCTCACACGTGGCACCAGGTGGATTAACTCCTCCCACACTGGGCTCACACGTG
>JAMFTG010001210.1:70000-76931 GCA_023974075.1 Chaenocephalus aceratus
GAAGTGCTTTGACAAAAAATCCATAAAAAAATGTCATCTGTGGAAGCCGTGGTACTGTGCCGCCCTGTCTGTCAGCCTTCCATCTCGTACAAAATGTATCTCGTGCCGTCCTTGGGCGGGCATTGTAGCAGTACTTCAATGACTCGCCAGCAACAGGCGGCCACTTTCACCAGTCTGCCGACGTCATGTGTGTTGGAGGAGGTGCTCTGTAAGGAAGTTTGAAGGAAGGGGCGGATTCTTTTCGGCTGCGTACTTTCAAATTTTAATGCACTCGAGCCGGTTTCTGAAACTTACCTACCCCACCTTTAATGTTTGTATGCAATTGTGCTAAATTCAACACTGGAATCAAGCAAATATTAATATGTTTGCATGACATTAGTTATTTGTATTTTGATATCACTTAATTATACGTTTAATACTGTTACAGCCGTTGCTACCTTGTGCCTTTAACGTTGTGCCTATGTAAATGAGCTGTGCAGTTCCCTGCTGTCATTGGCCTTCCCGACCTCGCAACATCTGCAGTGATTAGACGGACGTCACCCAATTCCCGCCCGCTTCTGCCACGTCATCCGGGGGAGGAGTACAAAGGCCGGGCACGGACATCATTCGTGAGGCTCTGTATTTTGTGACAGACGCCTCAACCCCCTCCTTGTGACAAAGCCTTCCTTCTGAGAATTCTGAGAGTATTTAGCCGTGTGCATTGTGTATTAGCTCCACTGAGTAGCAGTGTCTGTAGTAGAGTTCTGGGCGAGCACACTGAGTAGCAGTGTGTCGTCGGGTTCTGTGTTAGAGTAGGGTTTGTGTGTGTATACTGCTTAGATCCAGGTGATTAGCACCTGTAGACCCGCACCAGCTGTGTGTTTCCACAGTCCCATTTTGTTTATTGTGTGTTTCCACTTTAGAAGTGAGATTTCCTTTCCTTTTGTGCAGCGGGGCAACTCTCTTTTGGAGACCCCCTTTTGTTGTGAACTCGTGACAGGTTGACCCGTTGTTGGGCCAAGCTGTTTGTGTGCAACGTTTTTGCTCAGTTGCAGTTACCAATAAAACCACCGGTAATTGGTAACCAATACCAATTACAAACTGGTCGTGTCGTTTCCCTTTCTTACCCCTAGACAAAGAGGGAACGTAACAAATACATTTAAGTCAAGCTAAGGTACATGTGATGGCAGCTAGTTAGTGCTCTTACCTGTGAGGCCTCCTCCAAACAGCATAATAACCAGACTGTATCATTAAAACTAAGTACCAGTTCTAGATCCTTGACTTTAGACAAACAATTCAAGAGACAAATGTATTTAAAGACCAATCTGTATTTGAAGGTGCCTCTTAACCTGATATATTAGTTATACAGTAAAAGTATTGACAATCTAAAACAACTGAGCAACTCAACAGTCAACTTTATGTTTCTTATTGTCTAAAGCAGGGGTCTCCAACCTTCCTTCCTCTGAGAGCTACTTTGAAAAGTAAAAGAGCTGCTTGCATCACATCGCTTGCATGTATTCACAGAGCGCTCATCAGTTGAATTAAGCTACTTTTGTACACGTGGGAAATTGCAAAACCTAAAGCTTATCACAAATCTTAACTTCACATCAAGGTCCAAGAAAACGAACATTTCTCACATATTATTTTGGCCCACATGGTGAGTACATCGCCGTAATCACCACCTGCCAAGCATCGTATGCACTTATGGTCAAATACGTGCATTCACTCTTTCTGTCAGTGAGATGAATGGCACTGCATGAGTCCACCAGAGAGGGTCTGCTGGACCCACTTAGGTTCACTCCAATAGAGTCATTTACATGTTCAGTTGTTCTGTATTTAGATCTCATTCATGTCAGAACAAGCTGCTTCACAAAGGTCTGTAGAGGCAAATAACGCTGACGTGTTCAGTGCTGCTTGGTGGATGTTCTGTTCCAGACATGTTGTGAGTTTTGTATACCCTCCATCTCCATCTCCACAGGATTGACACTGAACAGTTCAGCCATCTTCTTCTTCTTCTTCTTCTTCTTCTTCTTCTCTTCTTCTTCTTCTTCTTCTTCTTCTTCTTCTTGACATGAAATTATAAACCATAATAAATCGGTATAGCTCTAGCCTCCATATATCTGTGTGTGAAGTTGTTCCATCCTCAAAAACAAAAAGCTAATGCTTCTGCAGTCGAGCTGCAGCTTCTAGCCACGGCCTTCTGTTAAAGAAAGGCCACTGAAGGTCCTGAATGAGGCATCACACACAGGACTTGAGTCTGAACACAGCAGACAACAGGAGTATTTACAACAGCATATACAAACTAAAATACTGCACACTTATTCTCTGTCTTACTGTTACATACATCCCATGAATGTATGAGACTAAGTTAGCTTCATCATATCTCAGTGATTAAGTGAATAATAAAGTCGGGTCACTATCAGCCTGTCACTCATTATTTTCAGGAGGGGGCGGGGCTTGGAGGAACGGGGCGGGGTTTGGAGGAACGGAGGAGACGGTGATCGCGGAAGCTTTCCTCCTGCCTTCACAAATTTCACACAAGTATTTATCAACTGACAACAGCAAGAGGACTTTCATACTCTGCAATCCAAGACTTGATTAAATCCACCAGAAATCTGACACAACGATAACGAGTGTTTTTCAAAAAACACAAATCCCTCCCTGTGTGTCTCTGAGCCGCAGCGACGCGGCCTGATTCAGAGCGGGTCATTCTGCCGTTGGTCCTGATGGTGCTGCCGGAGAAAGCAGACTGCTCCGTGTTTGGTGTCGCCCAGCCGCTGTCACGTCTGTTCCTTGATCTCTGCGTCACCGACCAATTTGATATGTGTGACAGAAACAATTTTAAAATAAAAAAACGTTATTGTCGAGCCGCGGCCGAAAAATCAATAAGAAACGTTACTACGCTATAATCGATAATCGAGTGGCGAGCTACTGAAAAGCTGTCGACGTGTTGGAGAGCCCTGGTCTAAAGCATTTATTCTTCAGGGAGAAACCTCCGTGTGATGGACGTCCTGTCTGTTGGTTTGGAGAGGACTGAGGGTCTTTCCTCAGCGAGGAGGACCAGGCCTGATGGAGGAGGACCAGGCCTGAGGGAGGAGGACCAGGCCTGAGGGAGGAGGACCAGGCCTGATGGAGGAGGACCAGTCCTGAGGGAGGAGGACCAGGCCTGATGGAGGAGGACCAGGCCTGAGGGAGGAGGACCAGGCCTGAGGGAGGAGGACCAGGCCTGAGGGAGGAGGACTAGGCCTGATGGAGGAGGACCAGGCCTGATGGAGGAGGACCAGGCCTGATGGAGGAGGACCAGGCCTGATGGAGGAGGACCAGGCCTGCGGGAGGAGGACCAGGCCTGAGGGAGGAGGACCAGGCCTGATGGAGGAGGCCATGCTGGGCAAAGCTGATACCAACTGCACAGGCCTAGTCTGTCACGTTATTTGACTAAATGTGTTCACTTATACATTTAATAGGTTTACACCTTCTGTCCAGATGTGCTTTTTATTTAATGTTTGATGAACTGTTGGTCCACAGCCTCTTCGTAGCCATTTCTATCAGGCTGTTTGCCGCCGTAAATTAACCTCCTGAAAACATTCAAAGTGGTTAAAAAAGATCCCTACCACCAAGTCTTCAATCTAAGTGTACCACCCTGTTTGATGTCTTTTGTAACCCTAATAATGTGGTGTCCAAAAAAGGTATGTCCGGATGTAAGAGAAAGAGGTTAGCAAAATGCATATCTTTATTTGAGAGGAATTCAACTGAGTAAGAGGATAATAAAACAATATAGATAACAAAGGGTAAAAAGTCAGGTGAGGGAGAACAGGAGAAAGGGAAGAACAACAGAAGAAGAGAGGTGTTGCAGGAGGGGAGTGTTATTCCTTGTGATGTGTCATCTAGCACCACGTAGCCTACAGGCCGGCTTCATCGTGCTGACAATGCAGACCACCTCCACGAGAGCAGAGGTCAAGGTAGCAGTGCCAGCTCAAATCTTCTCTTCGCACCTCAAGAGTTGCGGCAGCTCTGAGAAGTGCAGCGAGGCTACACCCTGTGCTCGGGAGTTCAAAGAGAAATTCTCTTCTGGGTTTTCTGTGGTAGAAAAGAATTGAAAAGGTCCGTGGATTCTGACTGAGACATGGGACATTGTTTCTTGAAAGAGCAAAAGAGGGACATGTTCAAATGTTTCACTGGAGGACAATAAAAGTAACACAATCTAGAAATACTCTATACGAGTATACGAGCAGAATCGTAATCAGCAAACCCCACTTTTTCAATCAGCAATACAAAAGTAGTATTAAAGTAGAATGTTGCTGCTCCATTTCTATTTATTATAATAAGCTATTATTTTAGGATGAGGTTAAACAAAGGACTAAAAGTACACCAACAAAGTTAATTTGATGTTTATTAGCCTTTCCTGGATCACACATCATACAGGCGGCAAAGGATGCTGGTGTATTTGACTGGATTATAACGAATAGCCTTTTCTTTTTAAAGGGTTTGCCCCATCTCCCCTTAGCAGGTGAATGCTCTGGGCCACACTTGGAGAACACCTGCTGTAAGATATAGCAGACAGAACACGTATTAAATCATAAACATGCAAGATCAAGAACCTTTGAGATTAAACCCTTTGATGCAAATCAATCACCATCATTGAGATAGCACCTTAAATAAAAACACCAGGTACCACCCTCTCGCAGATGTTTAATCAGTCTCCTTTTGTCTCCATTATTTTTTATTTACGTCCTCTTTTAACTTCACAGAGAAACAAGGAGCAGCACAACACTCGCTAATTGGAGGTAGATTTGCCGCTTTAATCATATTTTGTGTTGACTAATCTCCTCCAGGGCGCAGGTGTGTAGAGAGTGGGGGCTTTTATAGGTAGGGGGAACAATGAGGGCAACGGGAGAGATGGAGAGATTAGTACAGGTACAAATAGTCCCAGAACAGATATGTTGCTTTGCTAATTTCCTCTATTTTGCACGGGTGAGACGGAGGGGAACACGGGGAGTGCTTTTTGCACCGGGGGAATTAGCTGAAGTAAAAACAGAGAAGAGAATTAAATAGGATGCACACGCCTGCTAAAATAGCAAAAGAAGGCAGACAGCTAAAAAGAGAAATCCGCATGGGAACGAGAAACAAGGCACTCGAGGGGGAAAAGCTACACCTTCATTCAACAGGCAGCGAAGACGGGTTAGCTGTTTCATGCTGGCAGTGTTAACAGCAAACCAGGTCAGAGGTCAGGTGGAAACAGAAAAAGACTTCATTATCACTTCCTATGTTGTGTTTTTGAAGTGTTCATTGCATAATTATACATCTTAAAAAAGGTTAAAGCTCGCAGGGAATCTGGGGGGCTTCAATTGATCATGCAAAACATTCGCAAAGACTCAAATCGGGCCGGAGTAAGTTGTGTGAGGCGAGTAATGATGCGTTCAGAGGCAGGTTTTCACACTGCAGGAAAGCTCATATGCAAGGGTTTGACGGCCCGTCCACACTACAGCGTCGACAGCGTCGAAAACTCCAATCTGCCCATTCACTTTCAATGGGTGACGTCACGTTGCCTCGCTTTTTCGCCAACTGAATTGTGGGTAGCAGAGCGGTCCGACGCCGGAGTAGCCAGCGCCAGCCAATCAAATCCCGTTTCTGAAATCTGACAGCTGAAGCCGTAGCCAATCAAACCGCGTCTAAAGCTAACGCCGTTCATTTCTATATTTCAAAAAAGTCGGAGGAGAAACTAACTATCGCCGTAGCAAAATCACCCGGTTTTTGTATGACCAGACCCTCTTCCCCTACCGGGATACAAACCGGAGGAACCAGGCATGGAGGGAGGTGGCAGAGACAGTGGGGGAAACTGGTAGGTTTTTTCGCCTGTTTGGGGAGTTTTATATATATAGATATATAGATATATATTTATATATTTATATATATATATATATTGCTCCTATAAAATCCCTGGGGTTTTTGCTCTGTATGTCGGGGGCGGGAGATTCATGTGATTGGTTGTTGGTTGTGTTGCTTGAATAAAATCCCCAAGCTCCAGACACGCCCAGCTCCAAGCTATTTTTGAAGCTGTAGTGTGGACGCTCGTTACGCTCCACAGAAGCCTTGCTGCTTTCTTGATGAACAGATACCAACGTAGCCAAAAGTAACATTCCTTGGGGATATGAGTTTAACATGTGAAAGTATCATTTGAGTTGATACGATTAACGGTTTTAGCTGAGTGACGCTGATGCTTTCAAAGTGCACGATGACTTCATGTGAGGCGTTGAAATGACTTGGCTTCAACACATAGACCTGTGACTGGCCCACTGAGGACACTTCAACACTGAGAGGACAGCAGGGCCATGTTAGAGGGCAGGACACTGTTCTTTGAGACACTATGTGGAGGTTGGCAATGTTGAATGAGATGGTAACTCAATCGTGAGACTTTAATGCAACTTTACCAATTACTACAATGTATTCGCCTGGTTTCTATATGGGTGGAGTTACAGTAGCCCTCATCATGTTTGTATATGGGTGGAGTTACAGTAGCCCTCATCATGTTTCTATATGGGTGGAGTTACAGTAGCCCTCATCATGTTTGTATATGGGTGGAGTTACAGTAGCCCTCATCATGTTGTATATGGGTGGAGTTACAGTCACCCTCATCATGTTTGTATATGGGTGGAGTTACAGTAGCCCTCATCATGTTTGTATATGGGTGGAGTTACAGTCGCCCTCATCATGTTTGTATATGGTGGAGTTACAGTAGCCCTCATCATGTTTGTATATGGGTGGAGTTACAGTCGCCCTCATCATGTTTCTATATGGGTGGAGTTACAGTCGTCCTCATCATGTTTCTATATGGGTGGAGTTACAGTAGCCCTCATCATGTTTCTATATGGGTGGAGTTACAGTAGCCCTCATCATGTTTGTATATGGGTGGAGTTACAGTAGCCCTCATCATGTTGTATATGGGTGGAGTTAC